>PITA01006289.1:0-101460 GCA_004023965.1 Spilogale gracilis
TATTTCTTAGACTGAGTGGTATATACACAGATGTTGATTTTTACTTTTTCCATCAACTGTACAAATACTTTTCCATACACTCTCTTGCATGTATGTTAATTTTCAAAATTAAGAAAAACATTAAAAAGTAAAACTATTACCCTACAGAGGAAAAAAATATATTAAAGCATATTACATAAAGTGGTTCTCTGAGAATTTCACTCATGTTCTAAGGCTGGATAAAAACATTTTCTAAAAGGAAGTACTCAGAATGTTAAGGTTATGAAACATTCATCCAGGAACACCAAAAATTTCTATAATTGAGTTATAAGAGTAATCAAATAAATTGTGTATAGCACTGGCAAAAGAGTTTGAACTGATAATACACCAGAAAAGTGAACTAGCCCAGTATTCTTTCAACATATTTCTTCTTTACAGTATTTGTTGAAGTGTTGTTTATAATAGCAAAAATTGCAAGCAACTTATATAGCTACCAGTTAGGTAAGTTACAGTGCATCCATTTAATTAAGTACTCTGCAAACTATTAAAATGAATGTGTAGGTATTATATACTTGTGTTGTCCAATACAGTAACCACTAGGCATATGCAGTTATATAAATTTAAAATATTTAAAGTGAAATAAAATTTTAAATTCAGTAAAATGACCACATGTGATACATAGCTACTGTACTGGGAAGTGCAGAATAGAACATTTCCATCTTTCCAAAAATGTTCTACTGGACAGTGGTTTATAGATGTCTTCAGCAGGTTGTTAGGCAAGGTGTGTATGTTATGCAGTTAGAAAATGAGTAAGTTCTGGAGATCTAATACGCAGCATTATGATTATAGTTAACAATACTGCATTATATACTTCAAATTTGCTAAGAGACTATATCTTAAATGTTCTCAACACACAAAAATGGAAAATGATAATTATGTGACATGATGGAGTAATGTATTAGTTCATTTTACAGTGATAATCATATTGCAAATATATAAATGTATCAAATCAACACATTGTACACCTTAAACTTGCATAATGTTTTATGTCAATTATATCTCAATTTTTAAAAAGTATAAGAATAGATTAATTTTTAAATCTGTATTTCTATTAGTGCACATTTATGAAATAATATACCAAGACATTAATCAAGAGTGATTATCTCTAGGACTAAACTGTGGGATTTTGGATGATTTTTTACTTGCTTTCTCCTACTTTTTATCCACTTTCTGAAAATTTCTACAAGCATGCATTACATTTATAACCAGAAAAAATTAATAAATTATTCCATTTTTGGGAAGAAAAATGTACAAGCTGTTTGTCCTCTTTGGTAGATTTCTTTATCTACTAAAGAGGGATGATCAGGAATGCAGACAGAAGTTTAATCACAGAGCTATCTGCTGTAACATTACTTATAATAAGGGAAAATTGGAGTGGTAATAACACTATGAATCAAGTAACAGTAACATAGTTACATAAATTTCTGGTTTGCTTCTATGGTGAAATATTATGTACTTGTTAAAAATAAAATGATCTGATACTTTTATTTTTTCTAGCTTTACAGAGGTATAATTGGCAAATAAAATTGTATATATTTAAGGTGTACAAGGTAGTGATTTAATATACATTTTAATATATAATATACATGCACATATACATTTAATGTACAAATACATTATAAAATACATGTACATATATCATTGAAATTATTACCACAATCAAGTTAATTAACACATTCATCATCTCACATAATTACATATTTTATTTATTTTTTAAAGATTTTATTTATTTGACAGAGAGAAACACAGCCAGAGAGGGAACACAAGCAGGGGGAGTGAGAAAAGGAGAAGTAGGCTTCCTGCAGAGCAGGGAGCCCGATATGGGACTCAATCCTGGGTCTCAGGGATCATGACCTGAGCCAAAGGCAGTCGCTTAACCAACTGAGCCACCCAGGTGCCCCATCTCACATAATTACAGATTTTAATGTGTCTGGTGAGAACACTTAGGATCTACTCGCTTAACAAATTTTAAGCATACAATACAGTATTGATTTTCCAGACAGTATGGAGGTTCCTCAAAAAGTTAAAAATAGAGCTACCCTATGACCCAGCGATTGCACTACTAAGTATTTACCCCAAAGATACAGATGTAGTGAAAAGAAGGGGCATGTGCACCCCAATATTCATAGCAGCAATGTCTACAATAGCCAAACTGTGGAAGGAGCTGAGATGCCTCAACAGACAAATGGATAAAGAAGATGTGGTACATATATACAATTGGATATTACTCAGCCATCAAAAAGAAAGAAATATTGACATTCATAAGGATGTGGGTGGAACTAGAGAGTATTATGCTAAGAGAAATAAGTCAGTCAAAGAAATGCAAATATCATATGATTTTACTTGTATGTGGAATTTAAGAAACAAAACAGATGAACATAGGGGGAGGGAAGGAAAAATAAAATAAGATAAAAACAGAGAGGGAGGCAAACCATAAGAGACTCTTAACTCTAGGAAACAAACAGGATTGTTGGAGGTGGGGGATGGGGGGATGGGGTAGTTGGGTGACAGGCATGAAGGCGGGCACTTGATGGAATGAGCACTGGGTATTATATATAATTGATGAATCATGGAATTCTACCTCTGGAATTAATATACTATATGTTAATTAAATTGAATTTAAATAAAAACAAAAAATAAAGTTCATGTATGATTCTTCATATTTCTGAATCCCTTCTTGATAGGATGATATTACTATTTTTTCCACTGGTCCTTGTTTGTGTTAGATATTTTTATGATTTCAAAAAGATTTTTTTTTAATTTTTATTATGGAAGTATAGTTGACATGCCATGTTATATGAGTTTCAGGTATACAACGTAATGATTTAACAATTCTATACATGTGCAATGCTCACCATAATAAGTGTAGTCACCAAGCAATGTTATTAAATATTATTTACTATATTCCTTATGCTGTACTTGCATCTCCATGGCTTATTTATTTTATAACTGGAAGTTTATACCTCTTAATTCCCTTTACCTATTTCATCATTTCTGCACCCTTCTCCCCAATGGCAACCATCAACCATCAGTTCGTTCTATTTGTGAGTCTGTTTCTGGTTTTCGTTTGTTTATTCATTTGTTTTGGTTTTGCGATTCTACATATAAGTGAAATCATATGGCTTTTATCCTTCTCTGGTTGACTTATTTCACTTAGCATAATACCCTCTACATCTGTCCATGTTGTTGCAATTTTTATGGATAATATGTATATGTACCATATCTTCTTTATACATTCATCTATTGATGGGCACTTAAGCTGCTTTCATATCTTGGCAATTGCAAATAATGCTTCAATATTCACAATTTTTTATTCTTCTGATGTGATTTTAGGGTATATTAAACATGTTCATTATAAGTGTTTATAGAAATAATTTGAAATTTAGAATGATGTTATCTTCAGAGAAAATTTACACTAACTTCTGCCAAGCACCTATGGAAAATAACAATATGGAATCACTATATTATCATTTCAGGGGCAGATATGATTTGAAAATGGGCTATAATCCCTGTCAAAGGTAATCTAGTTTAAGGTTACTCTTACGTCTATGGTAGAGCCTCATACCCAAAACATATGGAATTACCCACACTTTCTGCCTTTTAGCAGGCTTTGAATTCTTTTGCCCCTCTAGACTTTGTATCTTTACCATGTCTTATTGAATTGGCAACATCCAAGGGGAACGGTAACCTCAAAAGAGCAGCTTGTACTTCTGGATTTCTATCTTTTTCAATCCAATTCCAAAGTTTCTACAATATGTTTTTTATTCTCTAGTCTACTGATGATTTTAGGAAATACATCCTTTTTTGTGGTTGCCCTCAGTAGAAGAGTTAGTCTAATTTACCAAATCTGTAATGACCAGAAGTAGAAGCCTCTAATCAACCTTTTACACAACATTTAAAATGAGCCAACAACCAATAATAAACTGATAACTTTTTTTTATAAATTCAGCAACCAAAAGAAATAGAAAAGATCAAGTTGGAATAAACAGCCTACTCAGTATATTAGATAAGCTATAGATTCAGTTTCATGTAAATAATGTGTTACCTTCCTCTCCCTACCCCACCCTCAAAGAAACAAAATGATGGAATGGAGACAAGATAAAATACAGTAAAACTTCCATTCAAGCAAAGTAAGAATGAGAGTGTGTGGTAATCACTGTCCAGTAGCATTTATCAAATCCTGCTCAGCCTGATTGAGATGATTCCCTTCCTAACTTAGAAGTTGCGGAGTTTATCCTTTGGAAGTCTCTGGTTCTGCTCTATGGTGACAATTCTCTTATATATTTCCTTCATATTCCCCTGGTCTATCCTATCATGGTTCCTCCTTGCCTATTTTCTACAATGGGTATTAGGAGGGTCTTAGATAAATAGTATGCTCTTCTTTGGAGGCTGGAGAATTCAATTTCTTCTATGCGAAAACATGGGAGTGCAGGGGCAAGGCTAAAGAGTTAAATACAGAATATATTTAGCTCCACTTCTCCCCTACTTTTTCATTGTGGAATAGTTTACAAACAGTAGAATTTACACATTTTGTTGAACACTTATATATGGCTTTAAAAATGCATACAGCTGTGTAACCACTACTACAATCTATCCTTATGGTGTTCCTTTGTAGTCAGCCCCTCTTTCCAACCCCAGCCCCTGAAAACTACTGGCTTATTATCTGACCTTAATGTTTTACCCTTTCCATGATTCATTATCAGTGGAATTCTGCCATATGTAGACTTTGAGTCTGGCACTGTTCACTTAGCATAGTGAATTCATGCTCTTGTTTACATCAGTTGTTCATTTCTCTCTTACTGCTGAGATATATTCCATTCTATAAATAAAGCAAAGGGTTTTTTTTCCCCTTTACTCACTAATTTAAGCATGTTTGGATTGTTTCTGGTTTGGGTAATAATGAAAAATAAACTGCTAAGAGTATTCACATGCAAGTTTTTGTGTGAACGTAAGTTTTAATTCCTGTGGCAAAATACCTACGAGTGGACAGAAATCTGTTGCATTTCAGTATATGAATAATGAAGCAACAGAAAGAGAAATCAAGGAATCAATCCCATTTCTAATTGCACCAGAACCATAAGATAGCGAGGAAGAAATCTAACCAAAGAGGCAAACAATCTGTACTCAGAAAAGTATAGAATACTCATGAAAGAAATTGAGGAAGACACAAAGAAATGGAAAAACGTTCCATGCTCATGGATTGGAAGAACAAATATTGTGAAAATGTCTATGCTACCTACAGCAATCTACACATTTAATTAAATCCCTATCAAAATACCATCAACTTTTTTCAATGAAATGGAATTCTAAAATTTGTATGGAACCAGAAAAGACCACAAATAGCTAGAGGAATGTTGAAAAATAAAACCAAAGTTGGTGGCATCACAATTCCAGACTTCAAGCTCTAGTACAAAGCTGTAATCATCAAGACAGTATGGAACTGGCACAAAAACAGACACATAGATCAATGGAACAGAACAGAGAGCCCAGAAATGGGCTCTCAACTTTATGGTCAACTAATCTTTGACAAAGAAGGAAAGAATATCCAGTGGGAAAAAAAAGTCTCCTCAACAAATGGTGTTGGGAAAACTGGACAGCAACATGCAAAACAATGAAACTGGACCACTTTCCTACACCACAGACAAAATTAAATTCAAGAAGACTTGAAGACCTAAATGTGAAACAGGAAACCATTAAAAACCTAGAGAACACAGGCAGTGACCTCTTTGACATTGGCCATAGCAACTTCTCAGTACAAGGGAAACAAAAGCAAAAATAAACTATTGGGACTTCATCAAAATGAAAAGCTTCTACACAGTGAAGGAAACAATCAGCAAAACTAAAGAAAACAATCTATGGAATGGGAGAAGATAATTGCAAATGACATAACCGATAAAGAGTTAGCACCCAAAATACATAGAGAACTTACCAAACTCAACACCCAAAAAACAAATAATCCAGTTAAAAATGGGCAGACAACATGGATAAACATTTTCCAAAGAAGACATACAAATGGCTAACAGACACATGAAAAGATGCACATCACTCATCCAGAGAATACAAACCAGGGTGCCTGCGTGGCTCAGTTGGTTAAGCAACTGCCTTCAGCTCAGGTCATGATCCTGGAGTCTTGGGATCAAATCCCACATTGGGTTTCCTGCTCAGTGGGGAGTCTGCCTCTCCCTCTAACCCTACCCCTCTTGTGCTCTCTCTCTCACTGTCTCTCTCTCTCAAATAAATAAATAAAAATTTAAAAACAGAAAATACAAATCAAAACTACAATGACATATCACCTCACACCAGTCAGAATAACTAAAATTAACAAGGAAACAACAGGTGTTGACGAGGATGCCAAGAATGGGGAACCCTTAGATGCTTGGTAGGATTGTAAACTGGTGCAGCAGCCACTCCACATAACAGTATGGAGGTTCCTCAAAGATTTAAAAATGTAAATACCCTATGATCCAACAAAAAATATAAAAATACTAATTCAAAGTGATACATGCACCCCAATATTGATAGCAGCATTACCTATAAGATTATGGAAAAAACCCCAAGGTCCATTGACAGATGAGTGGATAAAGAAGATGTTACACGCACACACACACACACACACACACACACACACACGGAGGAATATTAGAGAGCCATAAAAAAGAATGAAAACGTGCCTTTTGCAATGACTTGGATGGAAATAAGAGTACTATATTAAGTAAAATAAGGCAGTCAGAGAAAGGCAAAAACAATATGATTTCATTTATATGTGGAATATAAGAAACAAAACATATGAACATGGATGCAAAAAAGAAAGAAAAAGAGAGAGAGAGACGAAAACCAAGAAAGAGACTTCTAACTATAGAGAATAAAGTAAGGGTTACCGGAGGGAAGGAGTGTAGGTAGGTAATGAATAGTTGATGGGTATTAAGGAGGGTACTTCTGATGAGCACCAGATGTTGTATGTAAGTAATGAATTACTAAATTCTATACCTGAAACTAATATCACACTGATGTTAATTACCTAGAAGTCAAATAAAAACTCGAATAAAATACATAAAAGTACAATTCGATTTAGGACCAAAAACCCCCAGTAAAGAACAATTCAATATCTATATAAAGTTTTTAGAGAAACAAACCTCTCCTTGCTTCAGCCCAGTATATGGCTGCCATGTGTATTCTCACCCAGCAGAAGTCAGGGGTTTCATTCTCTGAAGAAGTTTCTAAAATGCACAATACCAGGCACATACGATAAACCTAACCCTAACACTAAACAAAACTGTAACCCATAACCCCTAACATCTAATCCCTAACCTATACCCTAAAATTAACCCTAAACCTAACCCTCTGGAGAGGTTTCTGAACTACAGGATACCAAGCACATATACTTACCCTGGCCCTAAATGTAACCCTCCCCTGTCCCTAACCCTAACTCTCACTCTAACCCTAACACTGGCCTTAATCCACCCTAACCCTAGATCTGAGAAGAAAAAAAGGGAAGATGTGTGTGTGTGTGTGTGTGTGTGTGTGTGATGGAATATTACCCAGCCATAAAAAATATGAAATTTTGCCATTTGCAATGACATGGATGGAGCCAGAGAGTATTATACTAAGTGAAATAAGCCAGTCAGAGAAAGACAAATACCATATGATTTCACTCATATATGGAAATTAAGAAACAAACAGGTGAACAAAGGGACAAAAAAAGAGAGCTAAGCAAACCATGAAACAGACTCTTAATGGTAAAGAACAAGCTAATGGTTACCAGAGGGGAGGGATGTGGGAGGATGTGTGAAATAGGTGATGAAGATTAAGGAGAGCAATTTTGATAAGCACTCGATGATATATAGAACTGCTGAATCACTATACTGTACACCTGAAACCAATATTACACTGTTAACTAGAATTTGAATAAAACCTTAAAAAATTACCTGTGAGTGGGATTGCTGGGTTGTATAGTTAGTGCATGCTTAACGTTGTAAGAAATTGAACAAGCTGTTTCCAAAGTACCTATGCCATTTTCCATTTTACTGGCAATACATGAATTTTCCAGTTGTGCTTCATCTTCACCATCACACTGTAGGCCAGTTTTTTATTTTATTTTACTCAATATGACAAGTGTGCAATGGTATCTCATTGTGATTTAAAACTGTATCTCACTAATGACTAAGATACTGGGAAGTTTTTCATGTGTTTCTTTTGTCATTTGTTTATCTTCTTTGGTGAAATATCTGTCCAATTTTTTTACCCCATTTATATTTGAATTTTTTATTGAGTTTTGAAAATTCTATAGATATTCTAGACACAGATGCTTAATCAAGCATAAGCTTCCAAATATTTTCTCTCATTCTGTATCTTGCCTTTTTGTTAATGAACTCAGATTTATTGCATTTTCCTTTACCAATTGTGCATGTGGCACCGTATCTAAGAAATTTTTTACTAACTGAAGGGTAACAGAGATTTTCTTCTATGTTTTCTTCTAGAAATCTTAAATTTTTCAGTTTTATATTTAGATCTATGATCCGTTTTGAATGAATTTTATAGAGAATGCAAGGTTTGGGTCAAGAGTCAAAGCTTTTTTTTTCTTTTCTTTTCTTGCATATGGATGTCCAATATTTCCAGCACCATTTGTTGAAAGGGTTATACTCTTTCTCCTTCGCACCTTTGTTTCTGGATTCTGTCTTTGGTCCCATTAATCCATAGTCTGAACTTTCAGAAAAACCACACTGCCTTCTTTTCTGTACCTTCATTTATTTTTTTAAATATTTTATTTCTTTGACAGAGAGAAACACAGCCAGAGAAGGAACACAAGCAGGGGGAGTGGGAGAGGGAGAGGGAGACGCAGGCTTCCCGCCGAACAGGGAGCCCGATGTGGGGCTCGATCCCAGGTCTCTGGGATCATGACCTGAGCTGAAGGCAGTCGCTTAACCAACTGAGCCACCCAGGCACCCCTTTCTGTACCTTTATAGTAAATTCTGAATTCAGGATGTGTGAGTATTCCGCTTTATTTTTTTCAAAATTTTGGCTATTCTAATTCTTTTTGTTTACCATATAAATTCCAGAATTGGCTCACTGATACCTACAAAAAAATCCTGCTTGGATTTTAACTGGGATTGCACTGAATCTAAGGATCAGTTTAGGAAGTATTGACATTTTAAGAATACTGAGTCTTACGATCTATGAATATAGTGTATTTCTTCATTTAAGGGTTTATTTTGTCATTTTTTTTAGTTTTTAACATACAGATTCTGCACATATTTTATTATATTTATAACTAGTATCCATGGGGCTTTTTTGTATCACATGCTTGAAGCCTTGGTTTGTTGGGGGGGGGGGTTGTTTTGTTGTTGTTGTTTTTCAATTCACTACCATCAAGAACTTACAGAGTTTTACAGAAATAAACTGCCACATACACAGTCAACTAATATTTGGCAAGGGAGCCAAGAATACACAATGGATAAAGGGTGGTCTCTTCAATAAATGGTATTGGGAAAACTGGATAAACACATGCAGATAAATGAAACTGGACTCCTATCTTCATCACTCACAAAAATTAATAGAAATGGATTAGAGATTTAAATGTAAGTCCTGAAACCATAAAACTATTAGAGAAAACATGGTAAAAATACTCTGTGACATTGGTCTTACATGTGACACTAAAAGTACAAACAATAAAAGCAAAAATATCAGTAAGTGGGAATACATCAAACTAAAAGCTTCTGAATAGCAAAAAAAAATCAATAAAATGAAAAGACAACTTACAGAATGGGAGAAAACACAGGGGTTTGCAAACCACATATCTGCTAAGGGGTTAATATACCAAAAAACACAAGAAACTCATAGACCTCAATAACAAAAAACATTCTGATTTTTAAAAAAGGCAGAGGAATTGAGTAGAAAATATTTCCAAAGAAAAAGGAACACCAGTTACATAAAAAATGTTTGACATCACTAATAATCAGGTTGTTGCAAATTAAAACCACAATGACAAGATTGCACCCCTCTGAGGAGCAATACCAGAGGCTTAATACTATAGAGAAAGAAACAAAATAGACTTCACACTAATATATTTCAACTGATCACTTGGCAAATAAGCAAGAAACAAAAATAGGTCCAGAAAGGGTGGGGGATCTGAGGCAGGACAGTACTTAGAGCTGATTATTATCTACAATGTCCAGTTTCTAACAAAATGTTATAAGAAAAATAAAACCAGGTATATGTGACCCATCCATACTAAAAAACAAACAAGAACAGGCAAGATAAACTAGGAATAAAAGTGGCCAATATCAGATTAGACAAAGATTCCAATGTAGAAATTATAGCTACTTTTTAAAACTAGAGGAAATTATGATTAAATAAAGAGAAGATAACAATGTCACATCAAATAGAGACAATAAGAATTTAGAAATTACTTTTAAAAGAACCTATAGGAAATTCTGGAATGAAAATGCACAACTAAAAAGAAATGTTTAATAAAGAATCTCGACGTTTAAAAAAAATTTAAATAATAAAACCACAATGAGCTATCACCTCAAACCTGTTAGAACTGCTGTCATCAAAAAGACAAGAGCTAAATGTTGGCAAGGATGTGGAGAAAAGGTAACCCTTGTGCACTGTTGGTGAGAATGTAAATTCTTACAGCCATTATCGAAAATAGTGTGACAGTTCCTCAAAAAAAATTAGAAATAGACCTACCATATAATCTAGCAATCCCACTTCTGGATATATATCTAGAATATATAAATGTATTTTAATATATAAATTATTATATATTTATATGTTTTATATATTATTAGATATATATATCAATAAAACATAAATGAAAATGGGATAGAGAAGAGACACATGCATTCTCACATTCACTGCAGCATCTAAATAGCCAACATATGGAAACAACATTTGTACTCAACAACAGATGAATGGACAAAGATGTGTTATATATATACAATGGGATATTATTCAGCCATGAGAAAGAAGGAAATTCTGCCATTTGAGACAACACAAATGGACCTTGAGGGCATTGTGCTTAGTGAAATAAGTCAGGCAGAGAAAGACAAACACTGTACAATCTCACTTACACAAGAATCTACAAAAACCAGACTCACAGAAACAGAGTAGAATGGTGGTTACCAGGGACTGGGGTAGGTGGTGTTAGTGAAACGGTACAAACTTCCAGTTGGGAGATGAATAAATCCTGGGGTCTAATATACAGCGGGTGAATATAGTTAACAATACCGTATTATATACTTAAAAGCTTATAAGAGAGTAGATCTGAAGTGTTCTCACCACAAAAAAGAAATGGAATTATGTGACTCTAATGGAGGTGTGAGCTACCACCATCGTGGTAATCCTATTGCTATATGGAAGTGGATCAAATCAACACATTTCACACTTTATATGTACACAGTGTTATATGTCAACTATATCTCAATAAAACAGGAATACAAATTAACATCAACCAAAAAATCTTCTAGGCTTCTAATCTCATAACTTCCAGTCAGTCTCACTAGGGAGTGAGGCCATACAAAGATCTTTTCTGGACTTAGTTTTTAACCCTGTCCTTGCTATTTTATTTATCGGCTTCTGTTTTTTGGCTTGACCCTTTCTACCCCAATCTGATGGTGGGTACCTGGAGGTTATTTAAAAATAGGTTTGAGTGGGAAGGAAATTCCCTCACTTTAATTTTTGTTGGAGTCCATTGGCAGGAAGAAAAATCTTAAATAGAGTCTTCCTGAAAAATAGTTGGAGGCAAAATTTTATCTCCTGCTAATACTGTCTTCTTGATTACCACTAATTTCTTCTTTTTTTAAGATTTTTTGTTTATTTGACACAGAGAGAGAGATCACAAGTAGGCAGAGAGGCAGGCAGAGAGAAAGAAGGAAGCAGGCTCCCCGCTGAGCAGAGAGCCCCATGAGGCTCAGATCAGGGCCTGAGCCAAAGGCAGAGGCTTTAACCCACTGAGCCACCCAGGTGCCCACTACTTTCTTTTGGAATATTCATAGTGGCTGGCTTTTTCAACCCTGAAAGTTCTGCAAATTATAGGCAGCTTAGTAAAATTAGATCATAAATCACAAGAAGAGCATGCCTCCCTTCTGCTATCTCTAGACTACATTGTCTCCCTTATAAGGCAACTCAGCAGCTAAAGGTAACACAAAGCAAGACATACCAATGTTCTGAATTTTTAAGACCATTTCTTGTAACACTGCAGTTTCAGTCAGCTGCATGTTGTCTGACTACCAAGATATCCTAGGTGACTGTTTTACCTTCAACAAAACTCCACCAGCTTTCTGGTCTGAAAAATCTTCCTTTCCACCTGCTACCTAACCATTTCCATTTTGTGAAGATATTAGGAGGCAATGAATTTTCTCCTCCACATGCAGAGAGAATAATTATAACTATAATCAATATCTCCAGTGATATTAGAGAAGACATCACAACTATGAAATAATAATGTTATTTTATTGTTAAATTTTTGTTTTTAATTGAATATAGTTGACATATAATGTATTAGTTTCAGGTGTACAACATTATGTTTCAACAATTAAACTCATTATGAAATTCTCACCATGACAAGTGTGATTAGGATGGTATTTTAAAAGGAACATTCAGGGCGCCTGGGTGGCTCAGTGGATTAAGCCTCTGCCTTCGGCTCCGGTCCTGATCTCAGGGTCCTGGGATGGAGGCCCACATCGGGCTCTCTGCTCGGCAGGGAGCCTGCTTCCTCCTCTCTGCCTACTTGTGATCTGTCTCTGTCAAATAAAATTTTGAAAAAAAAAAAAAAAGGAACATTCAAGGACTGAAAAAAGAGCTCCTGTAAAAAAAATTTAATGAAACTCATGGAAAACTCAGTAAAAACAAAGAGTAAAAAATATGGACAATGGGACAGCAAAGAAAATGCAAGGATTTCCTGTATCCAAACGAATTAAAAGCATATTTAGAAACTAGGTGGAAAATGTATGAGTGAGCTTTTTCTTTAGTTCAGTGAATTTACTCACAAACTCATCACTGGCACTATATTACATCCAGAAGACATTAGCACATTCACCAGAAACCAAACAGAAAAAAAAAAAAAAAGGCAACGGGAGAGAAGATGCCAATAACAGAGACTGCTAATAACATAGAGAATTCAAGAACAGAAATAACTACTAATGCCAAGGAAAGTGCAAAGTTATAGAGAATACTGAAATTATTATACTAGCTGGTTCACCTGTTAATTGCATTTACATAGTCAAAACATTGTAAACACAGTATATTTATAGTAGGAAATTGAAGGAGTAGGAAGAGTGCATATGTGTGGCATGCGTACAAGTGTGTATGTGAAGAAAAGCAAAATCCTCATATGCCATGGTGAGAAGGCAACAGATGTTTAAAACTGAAAAATCAAGACATAGCAATAGAGACATCTAGTTCAGAGACAAAGAGATAAGTATCAAAAGATAAAGATACAGGGGCGGCTCAGTCGGTTAGGTGCCCAACTCTTGATTTCAGCTCAGGTCATGATTTCAGGGTAGTGAGATGGAACCCCACATTGGACTCCAAGCTGGGCATGGAGCCTGCTTTAAGATTCTCTCTCTCCCTCTGCCTCCCTCCCACCTGCCATCCCTATTCACCTGCATGCTGTCTGTCTCTCTCTCTCTCTCTCTCTCAAAAAAAAAAAAAAAAGATAGACACAAAGGTTAAATATGGCTGCCTCTGGGGAGGAGTAAATGGGTGAAAAGGACTGTTGTGTTACTAACAAGTTTTGTAGGGATAATTTTTTAAAATGATGTGCCCAAATGTGATGGTAGCAAGAACATACACATAACCCTGCCAGAAGTCTATAACCGAAGAATAGCTCCAGACTAAACAGAAGCACTAGAATCTGGCCCTCCATCTTTTTCATGGCTATTAATCACAGACCATTATGGAGCACCCGAAAGCCTTTTGAGCTTGTTCCTTAGTGCCTTCTATGAATCCCACTTAACTTTAAAGGACAAGATAGAATCTTAGCAAAGTAAATGAGCAGAATGGATGAAAGCAGGCACAGTGATCTTCAGAGAGGAAATAATAAACCAAGAGAACAGAAGAAGCATTGCAAGGGCATTCTGAATTTTTTAAAAATTACACAAACAATGTAGCATCCTCTGTTCAGGCAAAAAGTAGCAGCAGAAGGCACATCAGGTTGGTCTGTGGAGCTGTCTGTGGAGAGTGAATGACTGGTTGCAGGATAACACCACTATACTGTGAAAAACATGGTTATCATCAAGCTGTCAACCGTCTTCATATGTGTACTGGTTTTGGGTAACAGAGCCTTTTGGTTCTAGCCAAACATGAAGACAGCTACAGTTAATTCATATCAGGTGTGACCGCAATAGTCATAAAATGGTTTAATACCACATTTAAAACTAAATAGGACAAAACTTCCTCAATGCTTCAGGTGCTCCATGCACTTAACCTCCTTCAACCCGGCCTCCAGACTTAGATGTTATTAAAAATAAGGCATTTTACAATCAAATGATGTGGTTAGTTAGCTTGTAGGTAAAGGTGCTTAATAAATATTTGATAAAGGTGACAAATAGGGGCAAGTAATATAGTATTGGTCCCCAAATTAAAGTGGTAGTGTTTTTAAAAAATCAGTTTTAAAATTGGGGTGATAACAGAAATAATAACAGGGGAATGAAAAAGAATGATATAGTGTTGCTAGAAATAATGAGGACTGAGGATTGCAGATTATGTTGATATATAGATTTATTTGTTTGAAATAATGTTAACTTAAGAATATCTTCAAACAGGGGTGCCTGAGTGGTTCAATTGGTTGACTGACTCTTGACATTGGCTTGGGTCATGACCTCAGGGTCATGAGCCCAAGCCCCATGTCAGGCCCCACACTGGGCATGGAGCTTGCTTAAGAGTCTCTCTCCCTCTGCCCCTCCCCCTTCTTTGTCTCTCCTTCTGCCCCTTTCCCCTTCTCTCCATCTATAAAAAAATAAATACATTAAACAGTTCAAACATTCTGCTTCACTGATTACAGTTATACGAAATCATGTAAGCCTACATTAAAAGATGGGAAAAGAAATGAAGTCATATAGAGTTTAATGTTAAATGGGTCCTATTTTCTGTAAAAATGTTCAAGTTTGTACCTCCACTAAGCCCATTCATGACAACCACCCAGGAGTTATCTTTGATTCATCTCCATCCCTCAAAACCCTAAATTCAATCCTGCAGCTTCTGTAGACTTGACCTCCAAACCATATCTCAACTTTGTTCTCGTATCTCCAATTCCACTACCATCACTGTCGTCTAAGCCACCTTTATCTGGAGCACTAACATATTCTCCTAGCTGGTCTCTCAGCTTCTACTTTTGCTCACCATCAATCCAAGTGACAACTGGAGTGTCCACTTTCAAATGTAAACCAGATCATGTCACTCTCCAGCTTAAACTTCTCCAGTGGCTGCCCACTATGTCTAGAATAAACTCAACACTCCTTACCTTGACCTACGAATTCCTTTCTGACTCTCTGACCCCGCTATGCTCCAGTACATTGCCTTCTTTCTGTTCCTTCAACACTCCTAGCTCATGCCTGCTTTTACACCTTGTACTTTCTGTTCCTCTACAAGGACTTCCTTCCTCTGATCTTCACATGGCTACAACATTCTTGGCATTTGCATCTCAGCACAAATGTCCTCTCCTTTGACAGCAACTTTCTCAGACCACCCAACACACTTAAATTCTCTGTATCACTGAATTCCACTTTTAAAACTGGACTTTTGGGTGCCTGGGTGGCTCAGTGGGTTAAAGCCTCTGCTTTCGGCTCAGGTCATGATCTCAGGGTCCTGGGATCGAGGCCCATATCGGGCTTTCTGTTCAGCAGGGAACCTGCTTCCTCCTCTCTCTCTGCCTGCCTCTCTGCCTACTTGTGATCTCTCTCTCTCTGTCAAATAAATAAATAAAATCTTTTTAAAAAGTAAATTAGGGTGCCTGGGTGGCTCAGTTGGTTAAGCGACTGCCTTTGGCTCAGGTCATGATCCCGGAGACCCAGGATCGAGTCCCACATTGGGCTCCCTGCTAGGCAGGAAGCCTGCTTCTCCCTCTCTCACTCTCCCTGCTTGTGTTCCCTCTCTTGCTGTGTTTCTCTCTGTCAAATAAATAAAAACTTAAAAAAAATAAAAAATAAATTTAAAAAACTGGACTTTCCATTCCCTGATATCTTCTTATGCCTTTATTTATTTGGCTCCCCCCTACTAGAATGTAAACTCCATGAAAGTAAAGACATCATGTGCCTTATTCACTGTCATTGCTGCAGTACTAAAATCACTATCTAGAACATATCTGATTTGTGATAAATATTTTTAAATATATGAATAAAAAAAGGGGAGCACCTAGTTGGCTCAGTTGGTTAAGTGTCTGCCTTTGGCTCAGGTCATGATCTCAGCATCTTGGAATCGAGCCTCTCATAGGGCTCCCTGCTCAGTGGGGAATCTGCTTCTCCCTCTCCTTCTACCCCTCTCTCTGCTCACGCTCTCTCTCTCTCAAAGGAATAAATAATCTTTTAAAAAATTAATACATATATATGTGTATTAATATTATATGTATTATATGTATTATATGTGTATATACACATATATATGAATAAAAAAAGGGGATGAAGGGGTGCCTAGCTGGCTCAGTCAAAAGAGCATGAAACTCTTGATCTCAGAGTTGTGAGTTTGAGCCTCCTACTTTGAGTATAGAGATTACATACATATATAAGGTTTTTTTCATGTTTATTTTTATTTGAGAGAGAGAAACACAGCTAGAGAGGGAACACAAGCAGGGGGAGCGAGAGAGGGAGAAGCAGGCTCCCCACTGAGTAGGAAGCCGATGTGGGGCTGGATCTGGGGACTCTGGTCATGACCTGAGCCGAAGGCAGACAATGACTGAGCCACCCAGGCACCCCCAGAAAATTTTTTAAAAGAGGAATAAAAACAAATTTGTGTTTAATAATTTAAGGAGACGGTGAACTGCTAAGACATTTGTTCTGAAGGCACAATAGAGCTTTCTCTCTGTGTACGTTTAAAAATAAGGAACAATCTGAGTATACAGAAACTGGAAGGTATATGTCTGTTCTCTTTCTCCCTGTTTTGAAAATGTTAGAAGACACTTGCCTGTAACCTTTCACTTTTTAAAAGGGTAAACAAAGATAAATAGAATTAAATGATCAGACAGCTGGTGAGTGGCAGAAAGGGGACTAGAACCCACCTCTCTGGAGTTGCAGTACGGTATTCTTTCCATACTTCTCCTATTACTAAAAATCAACATTTTGTTCATTATCAAATGCTGGTTCTATCTGGCATAACACAACTTAAAAGGCAATAGTAATTATTGAGGAGAAGTGATGAATTAAAGAAAGTTTTACTCCTGAGTATGTGGTTTGCTATGGGTACTTGAAAATGTAAAACAAAGATAAGTCACTCAGGAACAATCTTGATGAACTCCTCCTAACACTGAACGGAAGCTGAATGATGACATCTAGAAGTTAGAGATGTATCGCAATACAGTTGCTAAAAGTAAATTGTAACATTGCAAAATGTTACAGATGACAGTTAAGTTTTAATATATTAACTTTTGGGGCGCCTGTGTGGCTCAGTTGGATGAGGGACTGCCTTCGGCTCAGGTCATGATCCCGGAGACCCAGTATCGAGCCCCACATCGGGCTCCCTGCTTGGGGGGAGGCCTGCTTCTCCCTCTCTCTCTCCCCCTGCTTGTGTTCCCTCTCTGGCTGTGTTTCTCTCTGTCAAATAAATAAAATCTTAAAAGATATTAACTTTCAATCCACAGAAAGATTGTGTACAGTAAATCAGTACCAACTTCAAGTAAAAGAAATTTAAAGAACCATTTCTCAACTATGGGGTCATGTTTTTGTTTCAGGCATAAACCTGTAGTTCTAGTAAGTTGATAGAGCTTTTTTTAGGGCACCTGGGTGGCTTAGTGGGTTAAAGCCTCTGCCTTCGGCTCAGGTCATGATCTCAGGGTCCTGGGATCCAGGCCCCCATCTGGCTCTCGGCTCAGCAGGGAGCCTGCTTCCTCCTCTCTCTGCCTGTCTCTCTGCCTATTTGTGATCGCTCTCTCTGTCAAAGAAATAAATAAAGTCTTTAAAAAAAGATTTCATTAAAAAAAAGATAGAGCTTTTTTTAAAAAATATTATTATATTCAATTAGTCAACATATACTACATCATTAGTTTTCAATGTAGTGTTCAACGATTCATTAGTTGCATATAACACCCAGTGCTCATTACCACATATGCCCTCCTTAGTACACATCATCCTTTTTTTTTTTTCTAAACTTAGGGTCACAATACCAAAAAGTCAACTTATCCTGATGTCAGAAAACTGCCAACATTTCTTTGTGGAATTAATAATATGTTAAAGGTTTTCAGATCATACGACGCCTTCGCATTTATATTTCCATCATTTTAATTGTGCCAACACCTCAAAACTCACAACTGATGGTTCTAACCGCCACTGCGCTGCCTCCAGATCATACACATCACAAGAGAGGAGGCTATGAGCCTTATATTCTCCAGCTTTCGTTGGGGTATAAAATGGATGAGACAAAGGAGTCACAAGCTATCAGAATGTGACATGTATGCATTTGCAAATCAAGCGAAAGTATTAGGTGACTAACACAGAGGAGGCCATGCAGGCAACGTCAAAGACAACAGATTATCCCTGACCTCGAGAAATTTACAATCTGGTTGATGAGAAACAAATTTACATGAAAAGCCACAACTCTGGTACACACATACACACAAAAGGTGAAATTTGAAAACAGACTTTTAGAGAAAAGTTAAGCCTTCCCTGTAAAGCAGTCTGTACTATTAGGGGCTGCCAATAGGGTTTCTCAGTTTACGCGGCTCACTTTTTGGAGTGCTCTTAGCTTCGATTTTCTAACACCTCAGAGATTCCGCACGAGTACTGAACCATGTGACAAAAGTCTTCAGGTGAACCTGGAAGCAATCTTTAAAGAACTCTCTTGAGGTAGGCAAAACGTTTTTTGCTTGATTTTTGTCTTTTAATTCTGAAAGCACCAATTTTATTTTCCAAGGGACACCTCTTTTCAGATGCAAATGTAACTATTTCTTAAATACCCTATTCAAATGTTAACATTATTCCTTTTGAATGCTAATTAACCAAAGGAATGATTTATATTTACTTGGTTCTGCATTTTGAATCAGTGTGAAATACTGGTATGTTTCCCTCTTGGACCGCATTTTTCTTTAAGGTATCTTTTACTGGATTGGAAAATATATCATATGTACAGATAAGTGTATGAAATACCGATGTGTAGTTTAAATAATAACTATGTACCGAATGCCCGTGTAATCACCACTCAGTTTAAGAAACCAGATTCCAGGTGTTTTCAATGCATTATTACAGGAGGAGGAAGGAGTTTACTATAAGGCAAGGTCTAAATTTTCTTGTTTCTTGATCAAAAATGAACGTTTTCCCTCCTCATTTCTCTTTTGACTTCTTGGTGTCAAATTTGGAAAAGATCCCGAGGTCAATAAGCACAAGCACTTTCCTTCCTCACTCCTGAACTCAAATTATTTGCATCATACTTCATAATTCTCCCTGATGATGTATTTAAAGGGAAGAGGGAACATGTAATTAATGAGAATGAAGTATTTTAAATCTGTGCTGCTCGTTTTACAATTATGATGTGCTGTCCTGGATTGTTGCTATTCTGAATAAATCCCCATGTGAAAGCTTGGCAGGAAGGAGTGATTACCAAGCCTAAACAAAATGTAGTCTCTAATAGGACTCTCAAGTGCAGTGGCCCTAAATACCGAAGAGTGCATTCAAGGACTGATGTCTCATCTTTTGCAAAATGTCATACTTTGTCTTCTGGGCTTATCACCTTATGTAGTATTTTGCATTTAGGTAAAATCCTTCATTCAACAAATAGCGCCTGAGTACAATGCAGTACTAGGCACCATGAAGGGATGAACAAAAGTGGAAAAACATAATCCCTGCCTTCAGGGGGGCTTACAAAACACTGGGGAAGATAAAGCAGCCACTAATGAGGCAACTGAAAAGTACTTACAATCCATAAACAATTGTCTGACAGTAAAGCACAGACTGAATACAGAAACTCGGAAACTAAAAATGGCTCTATTTCAAAAGCAGTTTGGAAGGCGGCTGTTTTGAACTTTGAACACATTTTACCCACAGAAGTGCTATTAAAAAAATGTTGGCTGTATTTATAGGTTTGCCCAAGAAACTCATTTAATTCAAGACATATGGAAATTCTGTCCGTATACTGGCTACGGAAATATAGTAGAAAGCAAAAGTGTTGTCATACTAACCATTAGATAAGAATTAGAAAATAAAAACAATTATAAAACAGGTTTATAAAACACATCAGGACATGGTTTGCATGCTGATTCATAAGAAAGAGCATAGTTAAAGAAGGTAGATGAGGACTTCTTAGAGATTCTGAAAAGGATCCCTATCGAGAGCACTCATGGTATCTCCCTTTTAACGTCAAAACATATATTTTTCATGTCTATTCCCTCATTCAAGTATTTATTGAGGATCTTTACTGTGTGTCAGGCACTGTTCTAGGCAGAGGGAATGCACGGAGAACACATAGGAACCCACACAGCTGACATTCTAGTGTGGGAGGTGATGTAGAAACGTAATGGTGCCAAGAAGTAGAAAGCGCTTTTCTTCGAGAAAGGTTTTATGATCACCATGACTCTATGTTTATGACCAGCATTAACTGTATATTCATCACCCTACATGACTGGGGTTAGAAGTTCTCTTTGTTCCCAACTGCAATTTTAAAAAGCGGGGGCAGGGTACAGACATTTTCTGAGGTTTCTGAGGACCACTGCAAGATGGGAAAGGGATATGCGTGGGGAAAAAAATAACCCAGCAATGATGAATGAGAGGAAAAAATGGGCATGATTCCTTTGAGGAGGAAGAGGTGTTATATCAGGCAGAAGCCACCAAGCCGTGCCATCATTCACTGAGAGCTTGGGCACTGTCAGAAAAAAAAAAAAAAAAAAGACAAGAAATAACAAATGTTGTTGTGAACATGGAGAACAAGGAAACTTCATGCCCTGTTGGTGGGAATGTAAGCTGATGCAGCCACTGTGGAAATAGTACAAAGATTCGTAAAAAAAAAAAAAAAAAAAGATTCCTCAAAAAACAAAACATGGAAATACCACATGATCCAATAATTCCACTACTGGGAATTTACGCAAAGAAAACTAAAATATCAATTCGAAAAGACATCTGCACCCCTATGTTCACTGCAGCATTAATTGCAATAGCCAAGATATGGAAGCAACCCAAGTGTCCATCAGCAGATGAATGGGTTAATAAGATGTGAGGTATATAATAGATTATGCAGTCATAAAAAGGGATGAGATTTTGCCATTTGTGAAAACATGGATGGACCTAAAGGGTAGCAAGGTAAATAAAATAAGTCAAAGAAAGACAAATGCCACATTATTTCACTTTACACGAATCTAAAAAACAAGTGAATAAACAAATAAGGAGCAGAATCAGACTTATAAATACAGAGAACAACTGATTGTTGCTAGAGGGGAGGGGTGCAGGGTGAGCAAAATGGGTGAAGGGGAGTAGGGCATATAGGCTTGCAGTTATGGAAAGAGTAAGTCATGGGGATGAAAGGCACAGTATAGGGAATATAGTCAATGGTACTGTAATAGCGTTGTGTGGTGACAGATGGGAGCTGCACCTGTGAGCACAGCATAATGCACAGAGTTGTTGAATCACTATGTTGTACACCTAAAACTAATGTACCATTTGTGTGTCAAATTTAAAAAATATCATGTGGAGGAGGAAGTAGTCTGCATTGGTCATGTAAAGCTATCTTAGACATTTCTTTTCTCCTTTCCCTCTCCTCGTCCTTCCCTTCCACCATGCTTCCCTCCCCTCCTCTCCTTCTTCCTTTCCTTCCCTCCTTCCCCACCCCACTTCCTCTTGCCTTTTCTTCCTTTTCCTACCCTTGTTCTTTCCTTGAGACAAACATCTAGTGGTGATTTCCAGGCACCACCCTAAGCATTAGAGACACAAAGACAAATATGGCACAGTCCCTGCCCTGGTCCTCAAGTTTATTATAGTCTACAACAGTGTTCCTAAGTCAGGGATTAGTCATACCCCGGGGTAGTATTTTTCACCACTTAAGAGCCTGTGTATCACAAGCCTACCAATCAGAATGTCTGCCAGTCAAGGTTCTAGAGTAGGGTCTTGGGAATGCACTGCTGTACCAGTAGTTAACTGTGTAGTGGCTAGATCCTGGAGACAAGGGGGGATCTAAAGGAAGGGCTGAAGAAGCCAGGACAATGGGCAGGTAAGAGCCCTTGGGAAGGGGAGGTAGTTCTGAGGGCAACAGCTACATACCAAGTAGGAGAAAATTATTAGTCATTGTAGCAATGCCTATCCTTTTCCAATGACATGACTCTATCAACAACACTAACACCTTAGCTCTACCCGATATCCACTGCTTGGGAAATTGGGCACCAACTGTAGTAAGATTATGCAAGTGAGGGAAGCTTTCCTGAGTGAGTCTTGAGCTTAGTCTTGAGGAAGGTGACTGGCACTCATTGGTAATTAGGAAGTGCAGGACACTGAGACATGAGAGCTATCCTAAGAGTGGAAATGGATAAATCATATACAGAATGTCATAAAGAGACCAACCTAACCGAGGGTGTGGACAGTGAAAACATACTGGAGTAGGATGAGGAGTGACTTTGGAAGAATGGGTCGCGTGCAGCCAGGGGATGGGAAAGAGCGTTGGAAGTGGTGTCGACTGGGAAGAGGGAAACTTTAGGTTAGGAGTTCAGTTCTGACATGGCAGAAGGAAAAATGGGGATGCTCTGTATGCCCTTAAGCAAGGAATGGCGCGATGAAAGTGACATATGGATGGAAAATACTCTGTTGAGCATCTGGAGACTGAAGAAGAGTAAAGCTAGTTTAAGAGGCGGATTCAGCAATGCCGGTAGAGTTGATAAGGGCCTGGACCAGGTTGCTGACTACGGAAACAAAAAGGAAGGGTTCCATCTGGCAGATACTGAAGGTGCATGTGAGGGATGGAGAAAGTGGAATCAATGATGAGCATAATACACATGACAGCTTAAATCAGACAAAAGTGGACGGGTAAACATCCAGAGGAAAAGGCACATCTCTAACACTAACTCTTTTCAAAGAGCAAATTTAGCCACGTGACGGTGCTCTTTAATTTATAAAATAAAGAGCTTAACTTCTGAAGACCAGGCAGTACGAACTGACGATCTCATCAACGCTAAGAACAAGGGTGCCGTAGGATACCGAGGAGGGATAACATTAAGCAGTATGTTTTAGTGTTCATTTACAGTTACATCAAAAGAAACGTATGTGATGTGAAATCATTGAAGGGTATGTGAAGTGCCTGCTGGATTTCATGGTTCTGATGTTTATTTATTAAAAGTCATTTCCAACTGAGTTTTATCTTTCGAAGGTGGAGAGAAATGCTTGATTTTTACCTGAGTTAATTTTTAGTTGACTCTTAAGATGACAGGGAGGCTTTAGGAGCCTAATTAAACCATGTATTGGCTCTAATTACTTTAGCTGCGGAGTGCGAGGAAACAAAAGCGGCAAACAGACCTGTTCCGTGTGCAGCAGTCAGGCATTTGACAGTTGTTTGCTCCAGCAGAGGTTTTGAGTAGCACACAAGTAAAGAAGCTGAGACCAAAGCCATCATCTGCAAGCGGTGGACGCAGCCACAAATCAGGGGGCAGTCCTTCTCCCTGCATAGTATAGAAAGCATCATTCATTGTGCATGGCTTCATTTATGTCCAAACACAGAGAAAGCAATCATCATCGCTAGCACCGGTTTTTAATAGCAAGGGTTTTTTTTTTTTTCGACATAATTGGACATTTTTATCGACATAATTGGACACTAGCTCACAAAGACTATGAAGTTAATACTTACAGAAAAAAATACACTGGACAAGCAGAATAGTGCTTTTATACTGGTTACTTTTTTCTCTTAGGCTTTCTTCTCTTGAACAATGCCCATATTTAATGCAACAGTTTAATTTTTAAGCTAAGTAAATCCATATTTCTGTTATCCTTGTTGATTTTAGCACAAGTGGAGTTTAGGATACTTATGATCATGTATGTGAGGAAAAAGGCAGATGAGTTTTTATTGTAGCAACTATGCAATTCAGTCCAACAACTGCCTTCTTAAAACGGGATTCGCAGGAAATTTCTTCTAAAGACAAACCCCATTAAAGGTGTATTTCTTCGTTAGATAGAAACTGTTTTTAAAGTTACCATGGCTATGTTGATCCATGTACCTTCCTATCTAGGTATAAAATGGCTCCTGAAATGCTTGTGTTTCCCCCTCCCTCAGCTAAACTGGCAAACACGAACTATTGGTGGTTTTCTTACATCTTAATCTGCTATTTTAAAAATCTGTGTTTGAGACTCTCGGTTCAGAGTCCAGCTTTTACAGGAATTGTACCTGGATATGGAAAAGAGTTTCTTCCTGGGGTAATTTGTCATGCATATACAAACAAAAGCAACAACAAGAGAGAGACAGGAATCTATAACCAAAGAAGAGCAGAATATTAAAGTGACCATCTGGTGAGTTCAAGCCAAATACAAAGTCTCTACTTTTTGCCTGAACCATCTAGATGTGTGTACCACCCCTCTGCTTTATTTTGCCTATGGAAACCTGACCTAAACTAAACAAGTATCCTATATCATGAAGTTGTCCAAGAAGATGAAAGTTTAAATATATGTCAGACCAGCAGCAGCATCTGGTGCGATTCAGTAATGATGGTCTCCCCAAGACAGCTTCAGTGTTGGAACAACTTTTAGAACTAAGGAGATCTGCTTGGCTTATGTAAAGAAAACAATGTTCTTCTAGCCACACATTCTCCCTGTTCACAGGTACTAATACTTGCCCCATCTTCTCCCATTGCAGGAAACAAAGTAAAATCCCTGCCGGCAACATCTCACTATATCTGTAATTCCACTTTGATGCAGCCAAATAGTAGACTTTGGATACAGATGATCAGCCTTGGTAATCTTGCGCTGTAACTGTTTTTGTAAAAAAAAAAAAATGTTTTTCCATACTTCTTTCATCACACGTTGATTATCAGTCCTAGGGGTTTCCCCCAGAGTAGAGAATAATTCCTGATAAAGAACTGTTTAAGAGGACCACATAAAATTTTACAAGTTTAGATGCTTTCCCCTACAGACTGTGGATAAGAGAACAAACTTAGTTGTCTCTTTAAAAAACCATATAAGCTTAGATATATGAGATCTTTTAAAAGAAATGATCATGGTGATACTTGTGTGTGAATTGCTCTCTCCTATGCTGCACTACAAACCTCACTGTATCAAATCTGCACACCTCTCAACATAGAATAGAATCATGTTTAAATGCAATGTTTTTCATTAATAAACTAGGGGAAAAACTTGTAACAAATCTAATGGAGTTTTAATATCTTTATTATGTAATCAAGTGGCACAAGACAAGGAAAAAAATTGAATCCAAGAGATAAAGCAAAAGTCATAAAAGATGATTTACAGAAGATAATCTATTGTTGGCAAATACACATAAAAGTTTTTATCTCACTAGTAAATAAAAATGCAAATTAAAAGGCCAGTTCAATACCATTTCACCCATTTATCAGTGATCTTTTTTTTAAATAAGAATGTCCAATTCTGCCAATCAGTATAGTGTGACATGGTAAACCGATATAATATTTTTGAAAAATAATGCATCGCGTGTTCAGACCTTTCACCCAGTAATTCTACTCCTTGGTTTCCACCCCAGGGGACTAATTCTAAACATAAAAAAAAGCTATAGGAACAAGATGTTTATTGCAGCATTATCTATAATATTACAAAATAAAAACAGCCTAAACAGCCCAAAGTAGAGGGATTCTTAAGTTGCCTAGAACACTGCACCATTTTAAATGACGTTTAGTCTGATCCATAAGAATACAGGAAAATGTTACCTTGTAGCATTGAAAAGAACAAGATAAAAAACGATATACACTGTAAGCCTACTACTCTGTGACAAAACCCTGTAAGGACGTGAGAATTTAAAAATCTCTTATTTTCAGTACTTTCCAAATTTTATTCAGGATGCAATTTGTTTTTAAATACACTTTAAAATGTCATATTTTTACTCACAGCACTTCCAAATGCCTTGTTCTCAAAACATTTTTCTCTAAAGCAAAACTCTAGGCTTGCAAAGACTTATGAAACATCATAATACCTATCATAAAAATCTCAAATTATTTTATTCATTATCATTTGGGTTGTAAGTATAAGAAATCCTCTACGTATGTGAGCAGGCAGCTGAAGGATGTAGGGAGAGCCTCCAGTTAGGGCTCTCTGAGCACCCATGCTCATTCTGTTTCTGAGAGCCCCTTTCAGAAACCACGGCTGTTCAGAGCACCTGTGAATATATTGTGCTTTCAAGCCCGTGGGCAGCAGAGGCAATGTTAATGTTTCTAATATTTTGGTGACTACCAAAACCAGTTTCTTCTTTTCCCCAAGTGGGAGCATCAAGAAGGAGCCCTTCACCCAAATATGTTTATTCTGCTCCTAAGAGAGAACAAACTCTCAAAAGGGCAGAGATGGGATTTATTTTTATGATGTATACATTGCCTCCTTTACTGTTAGATTTTATAAATAATACCCTTTGCAGCATCCACGCAAGGGCAAAGGTGAAGCAGCATTCCATTCTTTCAGAGAGTATCATTTGTCTCCCCCCATTTTTGCCCCCAAAATCCCTCTTTGCATTTGTGGTCACTCCTCTGACATTCTAATGTAATACTGACCCATCTCCACACTTAGGAAGTTGAAATCCTAGTAAAAGACAAACTGCGAAAGACACAGAGAGAAGGGGGGAGAGAGAGGGAACAGAGAGACTTAAAGCGGTTGCACTTACACTCCAGCAGTTTTTCCAGAAACAAGGGAAGCAGTAGTTCTTATGTTTGTGATGTCAAACTGTAGGCTGAAATTCAGCAAAAATCTTTTCTTGACGCGAGGGATGTGAACTATATTCTAGGACATGTATTCGGTGTGATCCTTTGTTCTAGGTACAAGCTTTCCTTTTTCTAAAGTTTGTCGGTCTCGCTCAAGGAAAGGGAAACAATATTATTTTGAAATTCCCTTAAAGGCGCCTTTCGAAACATCTCTCACGGGAAAATAGCATGACAGCTCATCTCTGGCGTACTTCAGTAAGAATCGAGTCCGAGTTGGTTCAACATGGTTGTATACTTCGCAGGCCCCCAAATTCGTGCTTTCATAGACATCACTAATCAAATAGCCAGGAACCGCATCTTTAGCCAACCTGTGCTTCGTGGGCTAGAAATGTGCTCTGGTTAGAGATCGTGTTCATTTTAAAGGCAGAGCTGTTATTCGGGGGCCTGAGAGAGTCGCGGGCTTTTGTCAGGGCTGGAGCGGGCTTGGGAGTGCCTGCAGCGCGGTGGGAAGCAGGTCTTGAGGGCCGGTCGTTACCACGTTTCCAGGGGGTGCCCACACTTTCTCCCGCGACGCTCAGCTCGTGGCGCGCGGCGGGAGCGAGGGGACCCGCCTGACAGGAATAGGGAATTTCTGTGAGGGACAGGGAGGAGGGAAAAAAAAGAAAGAGGGCGCCCGCCGCCTGTCCCGGGGTCACCGCGGCTCAGGGACCCGCACGAATTTTCCCATTAGCAGCTACTTGCAGAGGGTTGTTTACCTCCCGCGTGCGCTACATGCACGGAGCCGTGCCCACCTCAGGACCCAAGCCCCGCCCCCTCACCCCTCGACTCCCCTGTTGCCCCCCAAACTCATTAATTCCAGGCTGCCTCACTGCTAGACACTAACATTGGCTCCCATCCTCTCCAATGAGACCCTTGCAACAGTTTCACCTGGCTCCCGCTTGCTAAATAAACAAACAAACTGTCCCGCGGCTGTGCCAGCTCTCCACCCCAGCGCCGCCCGGGACCGGCTGCGCTCCGCCCCCGCCACCACCTCTCGCCCCCTCCAGCCAATGGGGCCCGGGCTGGGGCGCCCCCACCCGGCCCCGATCGCTGGCCGCGCTCTCCTCAGCCCCTCCCCGCCTCCTCCCGCCCCCTCGTGCCTTCGTGGACACCCCGCACGGAGCAGCGTGGCCGCACAGCCCCGCCTCCTCCCGTCGGTCCTCCCGAGGCCCAGAGGCCCGGAGGCTCACCGAGCGCCTAGACCGGGGAGGAGGCGACCCCGCCTCCCGGGCCCAGCGCCCCCTCCCCTGCACACCTTGGCTGGCGGCGGCTCGCGCCCCTCCACTGCGCGGGTAGCTGGAGCCGCAGCGGCCGCCGCGTGAGGCAGCGGTCACGTGTTGTTTTGCCCGCCGCCGCGCGCTTTGAGTGGAGTGGGCGGGGCGGGGCCGAGGCGGGAGGGGGCTGGGGCGGGCGGACAGGGGTAGACAGCCTCTTCCCCCAACCCTCCTTCCCCCGAGCCCCCCCTCCCTCTCGCTCACCTTAAAACCATCGTGCATCACCATGGCGAGTGGCTCCTTCGCTCGCGACCAAGCGACAAGGAGACTGAGGGCTGCTGCAGCGGCAACGGCGGCGGCTCTAGCTGCGGTGGCGACCACCCCACTTCTTTCCTCGGGCACCCCGACCGCACTCATTGGGACCGGGTCGTCTTGTCCGGGAGCCATGTGGCTCTCCACGGCCACTGGCTCCCGGTCAGACTCGGAGTCTGATGAGGAGGACCTCCCCGTCGGGGACGAGGTCTGCAAACGCGGCTACCTGCGGAAGCAGAAGCATGGGCACAGGCGCTACTTCGTGCTCAAACTCGAGACCGCTGACGCCCCAGCTCGGCTGGAATACTACGAAAACGCCAGGAAGTTCCGCCACAGTGTCCGCGCCGCGGCGGCGGCGGCGGCGGCTGCCGCGTCCGGGGCCGCGGTCCCCGCGCTCATCCCGCCGCGGCGCGTGATCACCCTGTACCAGTGCTTCTCCGTGAGCCAGCGAGCCGACGCCAAGTACCGACACCTCATCGCCCTCTTCACCCAGGACGAGTACTTCGCCATGGTGGCCGAGAACGAGTCGGAGCAGGAGAGCTGGTACTTGCTGCTCAGCCGCCTCATCCTCGAGAGCAAGCGCCGCCGCTGCGGCACGCCCGGCGCGCTGCCGAGTGGGGATCCGGGCGCGCCGGCGGCTGCAGCGGCGGCGGCCGAGCCACCCTTCTACAAGGATGTGTGGCAGGTAATAGTCAAACCCAGGGGGCTGGGGCACAGAAAAGAGCTGAGCGGCGTGTTCCGGCTCTGTCTTACCGACGAGGAGGTGGTCTTTGTGCGGCTGAACACCGAAGTGGCCAGCGTGGTCGTCCAGCTCCTGAGCATCCGTCGCTGCGGGCACTCGGAGCAGTATTTCTTCTTGGAAGTCGGTAGGTCCACCGTCATCGGTCCCGGGGAGCTCTGGATGCAGGTCGATGACTGTGTGGTGGCCCAAAACATGCATGAGCTGTTTCTGGAGAAGATGAGAGCCCTGTGTGCAGATGAGTACCGAGCCCGCTGCCGCAGCTACAGCATCAGCATCGGCGCCCACCTGTTAACCCTGCTGTCCGCTAGGAGGCACCTGAACACGCTGCCGCGCGAGCCCGGCGGCTGGCTGAGAAGGTCCCGCTTTGAGCAGTTTTACCACCTCAGGGCCATCGGGGACGGGGAAGACGAGATGCTCCTCACCCGGCGCTACCTGACACCCAGCGAACCCGTGCCCGCCTCCAGGCGAGCAAGGCTGCACCTGCCCAGAGCGCGCAGGCCCAGGAGAGCGATTTCAGTGCCCGCCAGCTGTTTTCGCCGCCTCCCACCCAGCCCGATGCGTGTCCCGCGTCCTGCAGAAGTGCCAAACCACAGAGCTTGCCTGTCTCCTGAAGCTTCTGGCTCTGGCAACTCTGCGGAAGAAGGCATCCCTCAGGGCCAAGAGGCTCAGGAAGGAAACGGAGGTGACTACATGCCCATGAACAGATGGGGCTCGGGAAATGGCCGGGGTTCCGGAGGTGGCCAGGGCTCAAGTGGCCAAGGCTCCAGTAGCCAGGGCTCAGGAGGAAGCCAGTGCTCGGGCGGGGGGCAGGGCTCCGGAGGAGGCGGTGGGCAGGGCTCTGGTGGTGGCCAGGGCTCCAGCTGTGGCCGGGGCTCAAGTGGCCAGGGCTCGGGGGGCCAGGGTGCAGGAGGAAACCAGCGGTCAGGAGATGGCCAGGGCACTGCAGGTGGGCACGGCTCAGGCAGTGGCCAGGGAGCCGGTGGCGGTGGACATGGCTCTAGCAGTGGGCGGGGACCGGGAGACGGCCATGGCTCAGGCGGGGGCAAGAACCCTGGAGGGGGCAAAGGCTCAGGAAGTGGGAAAACCTCAGATGGCAATGGTGAGCGTGGAAAGTCTCTGAAGAAAAGGTCCTACTTTGGCAAATTAACTCAAAGCAAGCAGCACGTGCCACCACCTCCACCTCCTCCACCTCCACCGGCTGGAGCAACTGGTGGTAAAGGGAAGTCTGGGGGAAGGTTCCGGCTTTACTTTTGTGCTGACAGAGGAGCCCCAAAAGAACGCAAAGAGGCCAAGGAGGTCAAAGACTTAGAGACCCCGGGAGGTGCAGCTCAGGGGCCCCCCAGAGCCAGAGCTTTTGACGAAGATGAGGATGACCCATACGTGCCAATGAGGCCAGGGGTGGCTGCCCCTCCCCCAAGCTCCAGTGACTATATGCCCATGGCTCCTCAAAACTTCTCTGCCTCAAAAATGCGCCACTCTCGATCACCTTTTGAAGATTCAAGAGGGTATATGATGATGTTTCCCCGAGTGAGCCCACCACCTCCCCCAAGTCCTCCGAAAGAGGCAGATCCTGAAAAGGAGGATGAGTCAAAGGACAATGACAGTGAGAGTGACTATATGTTTATGGCTCCTGGAGCCGGTGCAATTCCAAAAAACCCCCCAAATCCTCAGGGTGGCTCTTCCTCTAAAAGTTGGAGCTCCTACGTTTCCGTGCCAGATCCTTTCGGAGGCTCCCCATCGGGACAGAGTGACCACAGTGAGTATGTACCAATGTTACCTGGAAAGTTCCCAGGGAAGGGCCTAGACAAGGAAGCCTCATCAAACGGGGGCCCCAAAGATGCAGTTTCAAAGCCTGCAGTCGAGGGGTCATTCTCAAAGCGTGGAGACGGGGTGTCACCCTCAAAGCCTTCAGATGATGGCCCCCCTAAGAACAAGGCTAAGAGACCTAACCGCCTCTCTTTCATCACAAAAGGAAATAAAATCAAGGCAAAATCCCAAAAGCCCTCACGCGAACAGAGAAGAGCTGACAGCTCTAGTGAATACGTCAACATTGACTTCACCAAGAGAGAGAGCAATGTGCCAGCCCCCTTTATCCATGGACTGCCAAGTTCATGGGGCATCATCGCTGGCCCCAGACCCTCAGCCTTTTCTAACTATGTGAATGTTGAGTTCCGACTGCCATTTCCAAACCCAGCACACAGGCTCTCGAATCTTTTGAGAGCCATTCCAGGTGCCAACCCCATTTTTCTGGAAGGTGCTAGGTGGCCGCTTGTGCCTCTTCCTCCCAGCGCTACAGGTGGCAGTTCTAATGGGGAAGAGGGTGACTACATTGAAGTGATTTTCAATCCAGCAATGACACCGGCCGTGCCTTTTGGTGACAGTGCCATTCGCTATGATGCCGAAACAGGTCGCATCTATGTGGTCGACCCGTTTTCTGAGTGCTGTATGGACATTTCCCTCTCCCCCAGCCGCTGTTCCGAGCCACCACCTGTAGCCAGGCTGCTACAGGAAGAACCACAACCAGAGCGAAGACGCCCGCAAAGCCGCTCGCAAAATTTCTTTGGGTCGGCCAGGGCCGCGGTCTCGGCTTTCCCAACGGACAGTCTCGAGAGAGACCTCTCCGCCCCCTTTGCCTCGGCCGCTGTGCCAGCCTTAGCCTTGAGCCAGGCGTTAGCCGCCGCCTCCGCCCTGGCTGTGGCCCCGGGCATCGGGGCAGCGGCCCGGGGCTTGGAGGCCGCCGCTGGCTTTGACTCCGCCTCCGTCCGCTGGTTCCAACCTGTTGCTGGCGCCGCGGCTGCCGCCGAAGCGGTCAGGGGGCCCCCAAACGTGACCGCTGGCCCGAGAGCCCCCAACCCGTCTCCAGACCCACTCGGAGGTGAGAACGGGGCCTCAGCGGCCGCCCCGCCACCGCCGCCGCGCCGCCCGGTGCCCAGTCCCCCCGAGCGAGAGGATCCTGACGACGACGACGACGACGACACCTACGTGAGAATGGACTTTGCCAGACCTGACAACAAGAAGTTCGACTCTCCCCGCAGAGGTGGGTAATTTGGGGATTCATTTCCCGAAGTTAATGGCTATTGCTTAATGAATCGATGTCTATGGCGTTAGGAAAAAGTGAGTTACCATTCCATTAACTGGTGCCTATTTAGCACGAAAAGCAAAATTCAGTTTTCATTATGTGCGATACCTTGTGATCTTTGCAAAAAGTTAAGTTAGGATCCAGTCAAATTTATCTGGAAAAAAAAGCCCCCGATTATCATTTAAACATTAGTTCTACTTTTTAAGGGTAAAGTTTGAGGATGTATATATATGATACTTTCAAACACTTTTCCCTAACACTTAATGACTTATGCAAATTGGATCTTATCAACTCCTTTTCAAATCAACTCCTTTTCAAATCAACAGGTAAAAGCTACTTTGCTACAAATACCCATATTTGGTTACAAGAATTTTAATAAGAGCACAAAATATTAAACCGTAATCATGAACTGTAACTTTTGGGGGAGGTACACTTTCTCCTTGGAAAGTTACTTAAAAAAAAAAAAAAAGCAGTCGTTGTTACTTTTTAAAAAGGCAGTCATTGTTACGCTAGTTTGCTGTGATTTACCAAGAAGGTTAAATCTCCATTGTTAGCCTGAATGTCTGGAGGGCACAAAACACAATCTGAAACAACAGGTGATTAAAAGAAGAGCGTGTTTGGCTCCGGAATGTGTTGTTGTGTTGATTTGTTTTGTTTTTACACAGGATACATTGCCAGAAACCTTGAGTGTTCCTTTCCTGTCTCTAGTAGTGACAGGCAGGTCACCTTCGCTGTGCTTCATTTTCTTCCTGTAACTCCCCCCCCCCCAAAGAAGAAATGGTGACAACTTGATAATGGGTATGAATATGGTTTGAACGGTTTAAAAATCATTGAAAACATCTAATTGGTATGTCTTCTGGGAAATCCAGTAAAGCAAGATAATAAGGCTAGAGGAAGACCTGACCCCAGGGGCAGCCTATCCTGGACCAGTGGAAGTGTTCTAAATGGTTACTTTTCCAAAGGAAGAAATAAGGAAGAGTAGGAGCTGTCAGACTTGAAAGGAAGAGTTTGAATAAATCTACTGTGTATTTTCTGCAGTGCTGTTATCAGTGCATCTGCAGACATTCTGATGATTTCCGAAGATGATGTCTCCATGGTCTGTGCCTTCCCTTGTCAGTAAGAATGTGCTGCTTTCCCAGTGAAGGGAAGGGATGGACCCCAGGAGTTTTCATTCCAGTAGTCAGTTTAGTAAAGATTTTTGCTTTGCTTGCTTTGTGGAATGCTTTTGTGATTGGATCTCTGCCCACTGTGCTTGATCAGGCAGAACAAGTCGGGGACTGATCACAACAGTCACCTAACAAGCTCCCTATTTAGTGCAGGTGTAGCTCTCTCCACCCCCCTCCCCCGCTTTAGAAAACTTACCATACAAAAACTCACATTTACAGCACGGACACATTAAAGAGCGATCATTAAGACGACGAGAGGATGCTTTGGCTTGCCAGGGAATTCAATTCAGATCTCCTTTAAATTTTGACCACCCCCCCATACACAGGATCACCACCACTGCATGAGCCATGTATTTAAAATATGTAATCCTGTTTTCAAGAAACTAACTCACAATCAGCTTTTCAGGAACAGATCTGTTTCAGTCTGTAAAGTACATCTGAAAATTGGTCTCAAGCTATTGCTTGAACCCAACTGCTGAAGCTACCATTTGTGATATTGATGTATGCATGCCAAAGCTTCCTGTTTCCCTGTGGTTCTTTGGAAAGGACACATTTTCTGAGACGTTCCTCTCTACTTTTCAATACCCTTTGTTTAAACAAGGTTTACAATTAGCGAAATCTTGGTCCTGCAATAAATTCTGACTTACCAAGGATTATCTAGATCCAATTATCCTTATTTTAGCCTAATTTGCTGACTCATAAATAGCTTCAGGTGACTTTGTAGCTATTTAGGAGGTTTTGGTGTTACCTAAATGTATTGCTCATTGAGGAAATTCCTGGCTTTATTGAGTAACTAGAGCAAGGAGGCTGCATCTGATAGGGAAGAAGGTGCTAAGGTTAAAACAAGAGAATGAATGTGGAAGCATTTGGGGACTTGAAAGCACTTTACAAATATCTTTTTATTTTTTGATTGGATTACCGCCGAAACGAAGTTTCCACAGTTTAAACTGATGGTTATTTTCTTGCAAAAGTGATTGGTCCTGAGGGTGACTCGGGCACATAATTTGCTGAGATATATATAAAGGGAAAAATATCTAGAAAGAACCTATTGCAGGAAATGACATTTGTTTCCATTTTAATGTAAATCGATATGGTAGAATGTTGTCTGTGAAGTGCTAAGAACAAGACAGATAATTCTGATTAGTTTTTTTTTTTTTTACTATAAAGCTATGGAATAATTTTCACCCATTTCTGATCTCTCTTCGCCTTCACATCCACATTAAGTATCTGTGTATATATTTATCATATATGTGTCATGTTAGAAGAGAAAAAATATGCTTTTATAAAGGAACAAAGGCATAGCCTTTATTGGGAGTTATGTATCTCAAAGGGTAATTTTAATTTATGGCAAGCACTTAGAACGGTGCCTACCTCCCAATAAGTGTCATGCAAGAATTATTGTATAACCATCACCGTTGTCATTTCTGTTACTGTTATTATTACCTGTAGAGACACAAAGCTCTCTGTCCTCAAATCCCACTTTTCAGTTAGCCTTTACTTTCATTTAAAATGGTTTACATGGTTGTTCAGGGTGGAGGTCTTTATGGTTGGGATCTGCTTAAAACGAGTAACACGAAGTGTGACTGCAGCAGGACAGCTCTATTCATGTAACACAAAATTAACACATAACCTCATTTACCTACAGTTACATTTCACATAAGTAAGTACTTACAGACATTTGTCCAAGACAGTTGGAAACACCCAGAAATATAACCTGGATTTGACTTTTTAAATATATTACATAATTTTTAAAGGGCAGGGGCTTCACATTTTAAACATATAGGCTTTAAACGGTAGCATTTAGGAGGAGAATGTAGTGTCCTATTTGATTTAGTCTGACTCCTGACTCATGTGTGCATTTTTGCCTCTTCTCTTGCTGGGTCAGAGGGAGAATTCATAGTTTGAAGGGACTTGCGGTGAAAAATTCAGATTTTTTTTTTTCTATTCCAGAGCTAGGAGGATAAGGGCAGCTTCAGAAGGGGTGAGAGAATTAATCCGCCAAAATTAGTCATATTGTGATAGCCCTTGGTATTAGAAAGAAAAAAAAATCGATAGTAGCTACGTTTTGAAATGTTTGACACTGTTATCCACGTTAAGGAGGTATAAGCTTTTCAGTGTGTCGCCAAATCCTCTTGCTATAAATTATAGGTGCTGAGAGCAAATTGCTTTTGTTGTATTGGACTTATTTATTATAAGTTCCTAGAATAAAGTCTGCATATGGCAGAGATTTTTTTTCCATCACCATTGACGGGTCACTTATCTTAAGCAACATTTACCCCCACCCCCTGAAAAAAAAATTGACTGTTGTTTGGAGTAGAGGTAAGTGACCTCCCAACAATTAAAGAGGACTTCATTTAATTAAAGTTAACTAAAGTCCTTGGCAGTCATTATGCATTTGCATTCATCCTAAGAGTGATGCCTCCAGGGCAAAAAATCTAGCCACTAGCAAAACATCTTTAAATGAGGACTAGGACTTTGAGCACAGGAGAGTATCACACGTCCAGAAAAACACACACAGGATCTCTTGCTCTCCAGTCCTCTCCCAGATCACCAAAAAATGAGCCAAAATACTCTAGACTAGAAGGCAGCTGTTTGGGGGCACAAACTCGGGCTTCTTTAGAATGACACAAAAACCTTCATGTTGGAATAGGTGAGAGTAAGCAGCACAGGGAGAAAGCAATATTGTGTATGATTTGACTGTTGTTGAATTATCAACTTGTTGCCTGAGGAAATGTTTAACAGTCGGATACTGCTTTGTAATCTGCAAAACACATTCACCTTCATTATTTTGCCGGGGGCCAGTAGGTCCTGGAACCGAAGCTGCTGTTAAGAACTTTCCCATGGTCAAAGAGGTAAGTGACAGAGCTGAAAATCAAACCTGTACATCTGATATCAAGTCCAGCGCTCCACCCAGCCGATCCCGCCATGCTGTCACGGATGTTCAATCTGTTATTTTCCTATTGATGAAAGATTATTATATAGGCAAGGGTTGAAAAACATTATGTTTTTTTGAATGTTTTCTTGAATTTAATCGTACAGTTTGCCCGGGGCTGGGGGTGGGGGGGGGAGGAAGTAATTCATTCAGAGTTGCAGCTGTGAACCAGAGCGTGGGTAATTTTCATCGCATTGAACTGTTTGCCATGGCTCCCAGATAAAAGAATTTGACCTGGACTGGAATTGAATGTTTTAAGTGTGGTTCGGGGAGGAGTTTGCTAATCTTTACCTCTTCGACACAAATAGCCTGTGTAGCTATTTGGGTCCCCCGGAAACGCTGAAAGGAAAAGAAAGTGAGATAGAGGTACCTTCCCTAAACTTCCATTAACCGTCACTTCCTTAACTGAAGTGGGATAGCTTTGGCTTTTCTAATAATCCACTGGCATTTGCCAGTTACAGCCAAAAGGGTCTTAATTTCATTTTTCCATATGTATCAAATCTGATATTCTAATTTAAACCATCACAGTGAGCACAGAGCGAGACAGGTGGAAGCCAAAGGGTGGTAGAAATAGGCGCTCCTCATTTGTTTAAAAAGCAAACTTGCTTTTGGCAGTCAGGCAAACAGATTTTAGAAGCCTTGAAAATCAATCCTTGAGACATAAAAATCCTTGTTTGAAATTATATTCATTTTCTTTAGCACCTTTAAAAAATGCTTTAAGACTATGTAAAAATAGCCCAGACGTTTTATTGGCACTATTGGAAAATAGCTTTTGTAAAATGCTTAATTAAAGCCTGCAGTATGTTTTGTCTAAGATGCCAGGCTCTTGGATGGTTAGGGTCATTCATTGGAAAACATGCTTGGTCCTGAGTGAGCAATGGGAAATTAAAAAGGCTGCCGTTTATAATAGTGAAATGACTACAGTGCAACACATTCCGTTTTTACCATGACTATCAGCTTGCTAATTTTATTTATTTATTTATTTATTCATTCATTCATTCATTCATTCATTCATTCCTTTTTAAAGATTTTATTTATTTATTTGACAGAGAGAAACACAGCTAGAGAGGGAACACAAGCAGCGGGAGTGAGAGAGGGAGAAGCAAGCCTCCCGCTGAGTAGGGAGCCTGATGTAAGGCCCCGGGTCCCCGGGATCATGCCCTGAGCCGAAGGCAGTCGCTTAACCAACTGAGCCACCCAGGCGCCCCAGCTTGCTAATTTTTAAGCTACTGATAACATTGCCAAGATACTGTGCTTGCCCTATGAACTTAAAATTTATGCTTTAGCAATTCCACCTTGGTTATTGGTCATATAGCTACATTTCCATCTTCTTTTGAAAGAACGGAGTCTTCTTTTGGAAATAGAAAAATAGAGAAATGTATTTTTTAAAGAGTTTTTTAAATGTAGACATCTATCCTATTACAGGTTCTCATCTTTTCAAGGACACCTTATAATTTTTTAAAAGATTTTACGTATTTGAGAGTGAGAGAAGGAGAACGAGCAGGGGGAAGGGGAAAGGCAGAGGGAGAAGCAGATTCCTCCTGCTGAGTGCTGAGCCAGGAGCCCAAGGTGGGACTCCGTCCCAGGACCCCCAGATCATGACCAGAGCCGAAGGCAGACACAAACCCAACTAGCCACCCAGGCCCCTCAAGGGGGTCCTGTGTAATTTTCCAGTTGCTTCCTTTTAGAACTAATGGAAAACATCTACTTAAATAGTTATTTAGTAAAATGAGAGAGTTACTCTTTCTCGCTAGCTTCATGACCCGCCTTTCTCACAGGCTAGAGTTGGGCTGGCTGTACCATGTTAAGTCTTGCCTTTGCGTGCCTTTTGCCCCAAGGTGTGTCCCTGATTTTCGGAAACCATATCCTTTCCTGGTCTCTCCCTGGCTGAAAAGGTGAGGACTGCTCTGGGGGTCATGCAGGGCTGAGGAGGACTCGCCCCCATTCCCCCACATCGGATGTTGCTCGTTCCTACGCCACACCCCTTGGGGCTTAGCTTGCAGGAACAACCTTCCTTGAAGGGTCCCAGGCATCACTGCCTGCTCTACTCTCACTTGTTGGCACAGAAGCAGCTGGGCCAGTGTTTCAAGCTATTTTCGTGGTTGGATTGACTACAACATGTCTGATGCCAGACCTTCTGGATTTACTGAATATCCAATTACCCCCTAAATAGCTAGTTTTCACAATTTATATAATCTGCCTTTCTGTAATTACTAATTTTCTCCTTGTAAGCCTGAACCGTAGAGAGAATATCAATGAACTCTATCTCCAAATTCATCTTGAAAATTACTCACATGTGTACACACGGTGCCCTGGAAAGTCTGACCAATAAACGTGACTGTTAGCTCCTGCCTTTTCATAGTTGTGCCTCCAAGGCATTCCAACACTGTCCTCCCCCTCAGAGCCACCCACTCCCTAGTTATTCCAGCCACTTGGGTTTAGGGGGACATTCTTCCTCCCGCCACGGTGTAAAACGATATTTTCCTGGAGCCAGAAATTGAAGCTTCAAATACATCCTCCCACAGAAATGAGGTGTTGTAAGTGATGGTTGGGTATTGACAAAGTAGCCCCTCTCTTTGTTCAAGAACTTCTAGGTTTATGTGGGCATGTGTTCGATGAACCTACAAACCTATCCACCTTTTATTTATAACATTGCTTCTGCGGGATAATTTATTCTGAGTTTCAACTAAACAACGAGCCTTGGACTAGGTCTCTTTTGTAAATTGGAGACCGCCTATATGAGAATTCTAGTCACTTGCATTCTTTAAGTCCTCAGTAACTAGGCAGCGGAATGAAGTGGCCCGAGTGTGTATTGAGAGGTAGGAGAGAAGCCGACCCCAGGATAAAAATCCCCAGGTGGTTTGTATCCAGGTAATCAAGACTGGAATGAACATACCTACGTGGTCCAGGGCCTGCTAGTGAAGGGCCGGTGTACGACGATTGAAACTGTCCTTTGAGGAGATGGAGGTTTACAGCTGTCATCAATTTCCCTTAGAGACCCTTTTGACTATTCTGCACCACACCCATTACCCCCATGGGGAGAACCATCTGCTCTTCTGGTCCAGGAAGGAGAACAGTCTGGTATGATTGGTGTTGTACAGACTGGCAGCCCTTAGTGCCAGTTTTCACCCCTGAGGGACAGCACTTTGATTTTTTTTTTTATCAATTCCTAGAAAATCACTGTCCTGTTTGTTTACAGAACACAGAAAAGTGTGATGATCTGTTCTTATTGGGAAAAAGAGAGAGAGAGAGAGAGTGCTACGTATAAGCCAGAGGCAACGTGAAACTAAATAATATACTTGTGTTTTTGTACCTTCATCTTTGGGGTCTCTGCTTCCATTTGTCTTCATTTCCTTTCATTTGTTTGCCTTCGACACTTTGCTTGGTTGCCCCCGTTTCCGTGATCACCAGTTGATTGCAGGGAGAGCGTGCTGACAAATAAGCAGAATGAGGAATGTTCAGAAGAACTTGAGAATAGTATTTTGAGTTCTAGGCAAATTGGAGCTGAAGAGATAACTAAGGCGCTGAGATGGGGGAGAGTGGAGAGAGAAAGAACTGGATATATTGTTATCCTTTTGGCCCTCTCTGGGCAAGGGAACCATTGCAGCTTTGGCCTTCCAGCCATAATAGAGGCGTGTTTATGATCCGTATAAAGAGGTCTGGAGTTCCCTGAAGGAATGGCTTTCTTGGCTCGCCCTACAAATTTCCAGGGATATTGAAATCATGTGTGCTCTATTAGTATATTAAAGATTAATGTTCAGGTTTATAGCATTATACAAATTGAAACAGAAAAGTTTACTTCATTTGTTTTGTAGAAGAAAATAATACTTGCCAGGTTTGGGGGGGCAGGAGTCAGAAAATGGGTTGATCCGTCAGAGTCCAATGAGTTTTTTTCACCCTTACAGAGAAAAATTGCTTGGAGAATACACCTCCTATTAAAAAGGGTGGAACTAACTCATCCTTAAAAAGGTCTTTGATTAATCAGAAAGTAAGAATATCCAATAAGGTCATCATTTATAATCTGTCAGTATTGAGTGGCACTAACACAGTGAAAACATGCCACATTATTCAAAACATCACTGTTTACCTTTCTGGTGGTGAAATGACCTCAAAGTGAAAAAGAGACAAAAAAAAGAAAGGGAAGAAAGAAAGAAAAGGAAGAAAGGAAGAAGGAAGAAGGAAAGGAAAGAAGGAAAGAAAGAAAGAAAGAAAGAAAGAAAGAAAGAAAAAGAAAGAAAGAAAGAAAAAGAAAGAAAGAAAGAAAAGAGAGAGAGAACTAAGATGTGATTATCAGCCCTTTGATACTCATTTCGCAGAGCATTTCTGGTGGAGTTTTAATCCTGAATTGCTTTCCTTTGCCACCCAGCAAGCTTCTGAGTTACTTCCTTCAGCTCTTCTTTGGAATGTGCTCAGGGAACATAAACTAATTTTAATATTGGCCTAAGTGAAATAGGATTATCAAGGTAAATCTGTGACTCGAGTTCCCATAGTGCACTGGAAAAGCAAATTAAATTATTTAGGGATTATCTTGTATCAGATAGCATCATTCATTTCTACTAGCATACTTAATCAAGAGCTGAAAAATATATTTCAGAGCGTAAACTTGAAGTCACATCATTATTTTCTAGGTTTTTAGTGTGTTCGCAAACAGTCAGTTTTGGCAGAGGTGGTATTAGAAAGCAACTGAAATATGAATCAGTTTTTCAGTAAAGTCTCATTTTAAAAAGAGTAAAAAAGAAAGTAAAACAGCTCAAATGGTGACAAATGCCCCTAATTTCGGGCTCAGTATAATTGTTGATGTGGTCGTCATATGGGGCTTAATTTGTATGTTTCTAGAAAAGATATGAAATGTAGTGTATAGGTGAGTCAGAAATCCCTTTTATAGTACATTCAGTGTGCTATATAGGAGCATGTTTTTATATCAAAACAAAGTAGCAAACAAAATTAGCTGAGATGGCTTTCTAGCCTTAAATTTCTGTTTAAAGTATCTAGCCGAGAGTTTGTGCAAAAGCCAATGATGCTTGTTTTGCAGCAGACAGTTGCTTTTCATCCTCTGTAAACGTGATCGATCCATGGAACCTGAAATTTCCCAGACCCCACTGCTGACAGGAAAACTTAGTATCTTTACTAATCTAGGGTGTGTGTGTGTGTGTGTGTTAATGTGGAGGAACAACCCTATATAAGGAGTCATGACTAATAGCCGAAAGTAGGTGGAAAGGGCGATGGAGACATTTGATGTTTCATCCACCTGCAAGTGTGTTACATTTTTAAAAACCTCCACTGCTCTATTTTTAACATTTTAAGGAAAATAGAGCTACCCTATGACCCTGCAACTGCACTACTGGGCATTTACCCCAAAGATATAGATGTAGTGAAAAGAAGGGCCATATGTACCCCAATGTTCATTGCAGCAATGCCACAATCGCCAAACTGTGGAGTCAAGGTGCCCTTCAACAGATGAATGGATAAAGAAGATGTGGTACATATATACAATGGAATACTATGCCTCCATCAGAAAGGATGAATATCCAACTTTTGTAGCACTGGACTGGACTGGAAGAGATTATGCTGAGTGAAATAAGCCAAGTAGAGAAAGTCAAGCATCACATGGTTTCACTTACTTGCGGTGCATGAGGGGTAACCTGGAGGACAGTGGGAGAAGGAAAGTAAATGGGAACTAGGGTAATCCAGGGAGGGAAACGAAACAACAGAGACTTTGGACACAGAAACAAACTGAGGGACTTGGAGGGAGGGGGTGGGGGGATGGGAGAGCCTGGTGGTGGGTACTGAGGGCACCTATTGCATGGAGCACTGGGTGTGGGGAATGGGGAATGAATCTTGGAACACTGGGAAAAAAAAGTTTAACAATAAAAAAAAAAAACCTCCGCCGCAAGAATAGTTATAATGTATACTGCTGCTTTAACAAGATCTTGTACTTGAAACCTACTTGGGGCAAGGCTTTCCTGGGTTCTTTGAGATTGGTTGTAATGAGACAGAGCACCTGGTACTTTGATGGGGCCTGATCTTAAAGGAACACTAGCATCCTATAACCCAATTACTAACCATTTATCCCCATCCATCCCCTCTCCAGCCTAGTGCCTTCTCCAGTGTACCAGACCCCCCTTCCTCTTGTCCCACTCCCCATTATGCACCCTCTCAATAAGCAGAAGGCCAAGAGAATAATACCAGAGCTGCTTTTTTATTAGACAGATGAGGATGTCAACCGAATCTCCTTTACAGGTATGACTTTGCTCTTTTAGAAGAAGTCCAGTGACCAAGCCTGGAGACTGTCGCCAAGGCTGTGCTCAGATCCTTTGACTCTGTGCCACGGAGTCTGGTGGGGGCAGAGTCAAGCGTGTAGAAGAAGACAGAAATTCTCTTTGTCTGCCCAATGCCTGGCTCATTTGCCAGCCCCACTCACTGGGAGGAAGTAGAACAGTGCATTCACAAATGAAGTTGACTTCCACCAGAAATGTCAGAGTGACAGCCAGGGGGCAAAAGAAGGAACTGCGTAGAATTTTTGCTGGGCTGGTGCTAGCATTTATTGCAGGTGGCTGACACAGTTAGGCATGTCCACACAGAGCCAGGCTCCTCAGTATGACTCTGAAAAGCTACTCGTTCGATTTCCTTTCATTTTAGAGTTGGGGGGGGTTGGGGGGGAAGCACTTTACACTTTAATTCCAAAAGTAACTTTTTGTTTTGTCATCTTTTTTTTTCCCCTAGAGTGATTACATTGCCACAAAAACACACTTTAGAAGACAAGTGATGCTTATGGAGTTTCATCTTTGTCTGCTCCAGATCTGCCGAAAAGAAAGAAAATTCGGAGGCTTCCGAATAGAAACCAGCCTGAATTTATAAAAGCTGACAGATGGATGCTGGCAGGTGAATGATCCTAACATAGATCATTCATCCTGCTGCCTTATGGATCAAGTAATTTTGAATTAAGAAATTCGCACTGTACTTCGTTTTTATTTTCTGGTTTCCCCTCCCCCCAAGTCTCTTTGAAAGGAAATCAATATTCTAAAAGCAAGCCTCTCATAACTCCTTTCCCTCTTTAAAAAAATGTTATTTACATATGTGTAAATGTGACCAATACCAATTTCACCGATGTATAACACTTAGATTTAGTCTTGAAACTGAAAATCTTTTACACAGGAGCAGAAAAGGAAAAAAAATTACGTTCATGAGAAGGTAGGTATGATCTGGAATCTTTTTCTTCTGAGCAGAACATACATAAAACATTTCTTGATCAAGGTGTTAGATGTCAACTGAACGATACCTTGATGGGACATATTCACTATCTTAAAGACAGGACCAAATGACGGACTACCGCAGTTTTTGCTCATTAATGAAACTGCAACATTCTGTCTACATTAAATGTCAACTGAACTTACATCTTGAGCATTCTCAACATTTTAAAGGCAGAACTGAGGAACAGATTATTTGTTCACAGATATTTCCACAATGTTCTGCCTGCAAATCAATTGAGCGTTTCCAAAACCATTTTTTTAAACTTTTGAAACCTACATTTTCCCCTTTACAGAAGCGGAATTATTCGAAGTCTCCTCACAGAGCCCTTCTCTGCCTCTCTGGGCCTCTCCCTCCAACCCCCCATTCTCCCTCTCTCTCTGGCTCTCTGCTGGACACACATTCTCCCTCCCATGCCCAGGGCTCCTATAAAGAGATCAGTTTCCCGTATTCAAGAAATTGGTGTATATGCATCAATCAATATTCTGAAACTTAAGCCAAAAGGAACCTCTTATAAGGCCTTGATTTCCTTATGGATACCGAGCCTATGTAAGATGTATCAAATTAAAAAATCAGAGCAAGCTTCCTCCTCCTGTTTTTGCTTGCCTCTGACGGAAACTGAATTAAGATTTTAGGAACCTGGACCTTTGAGAACATGACACTAACAGGTGGTGACCACAGAGGCTAGGTACAAAGGTCTTGAAGCTTGCTTAGAGCTTTGTTTCGTGGCGGCACACAAACGATAACTTGTGCCATCACTGGCAAACCTCATCGTATCACAGATGGGTTTGAGTGTGTAACTGTGCGAGTGCTAGTGTGTGTGCACACCTTTGTGTACCTATGTCCATGTGATTGTAGGTGTACCTGTTGTGTGTGACTCTGCTAAAAAAAAATTGCTTCGCATTTGATGTGCAACTTTGAAGTAGTGTACTATTTACCTAAAGTTTTTCATCACTCGGTTTTGATGTCTTTGAACGTGTACTTCTATCTTCAGGCAGGCTTTCTAGTACATGTCGCTAAACTAACTTTTCCGAAGAGCTGAGTTGACTTCTGTTATTTTTCCTTGCCTACCAACCAAAAGGATGGAGGGGGCTCTTTTTTTTTCCCCTCGTGAACGGGGCCAGGGAGAGGATATAACCGCAGTCCCAGTCACTCCTTCAGTGCCTGGCGATCACGAGGGTGGTAGGTTTCGTCAGTTCCTTCAGACTCTTCTCTTTTCCCAAGGTAATCAAATCGTGCAGTGTGGCTTTTGTTCAATATGGTAACAGTGCACTCTCTAGGCAGCCTTTCTTCAAGCCTTTTGCCACCATTTTTATTTTCAAGTAAGTTTTAAGTCTCAATCGTTCAGAATTTTGGAAAGCAAAGATGATTTGGGGGAAAATGCTCTATTGCTTTATTTGTATATTAGGTTCAGGGGCTGCCGGCCAACAGGGTAGAGCAGGGATGTAAAACTTGATGAGTAAGTAGATGGGAAACCTCATACACAGTAATACCTACAAATAGAGATACAAATAGTCATAGGTACAGATAGTCACAGGTACGGATAGTCACAGGTACAGCATAACAAATATGCGGTCTTTCTGACACACTTCTTAGTTTACAGACAACTAATTTATTTAGTATTGCGCTGGAAGAATCCTTTTAGAATATATACACCAACACATCAGTTACCTTCCAGCTATCAGTTTATGCTGCTAAGAAAAATCAGTGATGGAACGATTATTATTATTACTTTATTTTTTTGGGGGGGGGGTTAGGTGACCTCTGTATTGAAGTTGGTATCAGACACAGTCACTTGGTCAGTGAAAGCTAAAACTACAGTTCCAGTGGCTCATCACATTTGCTCTTTCTGCTTCACAGATCTGCTTTGAGTTGCTCTGGCTTTGTCTTCCTTTGTAAATACTCTTGTTTCTTTGTAAACATCTCATTTGCAGTTTTGGGAGACAACCTTGCAACTTTGTATAGTGTTTATATATATATCTGACTTATCTGACTTGCTTTTCCATAGAGCTACTTGCAATAAATGTGTTCACCAAAGTTCTTATGTGTGGAAACTCATTTTTCTTAATAGCATTATCCTTACTCCATATATGTGTATATATATATATATATATATATATACATATATTTCCCCCCTGCTCTGTGGAAGCACTGACTGCATTTTTCAGAAAAAGCTATTGGGATAACTTAGGATTTGGGTAAAAGTTACTATGCTTAGAAACACGAGGCTTCTTAGTGGTGTTAATACGTTAACCCCCGAGTCTCCACATGTGAAGGTGGTACTACTGTAGAGCTTAAGCTGAGTTTTCATGCAGGAATTATAAATTCCTGATGTATAATTATATATAGAATCGACCACTCGGGGAGGGTAAGGTAATCATTTACGGTTTTCTTTCGTCTACCTCCTTTGCCACGTACTCTTGCCCTTTAATTGGTGCCCTTTTCATTCACGGTTGACCCTTGAGCAACTCAGGGCTTAGGGACCCTGACCGCCTGCAAGGTCTAAAATCCATGTCTAACTTTTGACTTCCCGAAAGCTCACAACTAATAGCCTACTGCTGATCGGGAGCCTTACTGATAATAGAAATAGTCCATTAGCATATATTTTGTGTGTTATTATGTATTACATACTGTATTCTTAAAAAAGAAAACATTAAGTCGTGAAGAAGAGAAAATACATTTATGGTTCTGTGGTGTATTTATTTTTTAAAAGAATCTGTGTGTAAGTGGTCCTGCACAGTTCAAACCTATATTGTTCAAGGGTCGAATATGCTTATTTTTAACCATTGGGAAGGAAAATAGGAGTACATAGAAAATACACTGACGAACAGACAGAAAACAATTCTGCATTGATGGAATATAGAAGGATGGATGAGTCGAATACCAAGAACATATTAGTAAATTATATTGCCGGTCTTATCAAAAACCAAAGAGTTAAAGGAACACTAAAACATAATTACCTCCCTGATTCTTTCCTTTACCAAATTGCCCTTGCCACACAGAAGGGCAGTGAAATTAAGTAAGATTTGGGGACCAAGGCTTGACCAAGTTTCAATGGGCGACGAGGGAGGGAACTGTGGAGTCAGATGGGGAACAGGGTAGGAAGTCAGTTCCCACATTATGTGCATAATCCACAAGCTACACTGTATATTTGCAGACAATTGAGTTCATTGTGCAACTTGACCTTACCAATGTACTTGAGCTGTGTGTAAAGAACATCACAATGGGAGGGTCTAATTAGACTGCCTTTGTCATTAGAAATTGTCCACAATAGAGAGCATTTTTAAGAACAATGTATATATTGGAGCGCCTGGGTGGCTCAGTTGGTTGAGCATTGGGCACTTGGCTTCAGTTCAGCTCTTGATCTCATGGGTGTGAGAGCGAACCTCGCAATGACATCATCAGGCTCTGTGATCAGCGGGGAGTTGGCTTGAAGATTCTCTTCCTCTGCCCCTCCCCCCACTCATGTGCGTGTGTGTGGGCATGTACACGCTCAAATAAAGAGATAAATGTAAAAAACAAATATAAAATATTAGATATATATATTCATTCACACATTTTAATGTCGATTATATTATGAACCCTAGCCCCAGTGTTCACTTTGAGAGAGGCAATCTCTATTTGTCAGAACACAGCCCAAATGTATTTTATTCACCCCAAACAGCCCCTCAAAGACACGGGCACATCTGTGCTTAACCAAGACTACACAATCTCTGCGTACTCATTTGGTGATTCACATCTTAATGGGACTTGAATTCCTGAAAGAGTAGGCATAGTGTGGCTGGCTTCGACAATCAGCAGAACTCATTAGCTGCGGAGATCTACATTGTAGAGTGCCTGAACAGAGCTTCAGCTGCTCCAGTCCCCCGCATACATAGTAACCACATGCTCACTATAGAACATGAGGTGGTACTGTTTCTTTAAAGCATAAAATCTATTCAGAAGACTTATCAGGCAAAACATGCCTAAGTACACACTAGTTAAGCACCTCCAGTGACTGCTTAGAAAAATATTACTAGGTGCTAATTGAACCCAAAAGGCATGTTGGAAATGCACCTAAAAGCCTTTTTTTTAAATGTTTTGAAAACAAAACTGCCCAAAGGCAGAACCTGGAAAATATGAGTATGAGAATTTGTGTGGGTAAGCCAGATCAGGACTCCTAATTATAAAATGTGCAAAAGAGAAATTATGCAAAGTCAATGCACAGAACGAGGTTGAACTGTATTCTGTTTGAGAAAAACCAATTCATTTTCCCTCCAAGACATGCATGTTAATGGGTCCTGGTTTTCAGGCAGCTACCTTAAGTCCCAGTTTGCTGCTTAAGTGTACTTCAGAGATAAGAAATGCAACTGAGCTGTACAAAATGAGACAACTTTCCTCCTGTCTCTTGTGCATGATAAATGCTAAAGCAATTAGGAACCACTGTTGCATGTTACATTGGAATTTGTCAGTAACATCAGTGGTGTGCTATATAAATGGAGGAAACTTACTTAGAATAAAGTCCCGAGAATCTAAGAGGAGACCACTGGTTTAACTTAAAATTAAACAATTGGATCCATAGAACTGAACTAGAAGCAATCCCCTCCTTGCTTTTCAATCTCAGAATATCTATTACACTGTCTTCTATATGGCAATCATCTGAATTAGCATTTCAATAACAAAAGGAGCAAAGAAATATTGAAATGGAAAATGGATTCTTAAATGTCTACAGAAAAATGTTAAACTTATAGTTCATTCTGTAACTCCAGGAAGCTTTTCAACATTTTTGCACTTTTTGCATCATTTTCAGGGAATTGAATGCATGTAGGTTGATATCATGCTCATATTTTTGTTACTGTTTCTTTTAACTTTCTCAGAAGCGGTTTAGGAACCATCTGTCTGGCCTTGCCTTCGTATTCATCTTTCTTCTTCTTCATGTTAGGATTCTGCTCATTCTAGGAAGATAGGCAATATTGGTAGTGGTGCTTAGTGCTTAGAATTATAGTTAAATATATCACATTAATTACACAGTAGATATAAGCTATGTAAGATGTCAATACTACAAAAAAAACCTCTTTTGCAAGACTACTATGTCTTTTTTGGGGGCTGTGACAATGGTACTTGGTCAACATTGGGGTTGTCGAGGGCTCTAATCTGGTTCCTCAGCACCTTAGAAAACTACAGTTGACTCTTGGTTATTATAGAGTTGACATTCTGGAATTAGGTTTAGAACTACAAGGGATCTTAGACATGGTGTAGACCAAGCCCTACCACCCTTCCAACTATTTATCTATTCACCCACTTCTCTCCCTCGGAGAGGTTATTTTAATCACACTTCCTATCTATTAAAGTCCTGATAAGAAGACTGGTTGGAGGATAGGATAAAATGATTGGACTGGAATTATTTCTTTCTAGTCTGAAGTTTATGACCCATGATACTCCATGGGAAATGAGAGTTTGCCACATCAGATTTGAAAAGAGGATTTTTCTCTTCTCCCTTCCTGTCCCGCTCCATGAAGAAATTCTCATTATACCAAAGGTGCTCATAATACTTCACTTTGTGTATTCAGAAACTTAAATCAATTTTCTACTTTCCTCTCTTATGATAAAGTAAAACTTTGTCTTACCAGAATTAATAGGAAAAAATATTATCTGAAACTCCAATTGCTAAATCACAACGGAGACAAAAGACCAGCTTATCCTAATATAAATAGTATATTACAAAAGACACACCAGATGACCCTACATTGAAAGCTCTATATAACACAGTGAACAAAATCATCTAGACTGATTTTGACGTCTTATTGTAATGCCTTTATACCCTAAGCTGGCACCAAATCATTAGAAGTAATGAGATACACGACTTCCACTTCTAGCCAAGATAGACCAGATTTATTCTCCCACCTGAACAAACACAAAATAAAAACCCTTCAAAATACAAAACAAGAGTATTCAAGACACCAAACATTAAGTAACGAGGTTGTTGATCCCTCAATAGTGAGAAGCAAACTTGGTAAGCCCTACAATTTCCCTTTCTTACTTACTACCTGAGAGCAATTTCAGACTACAGTGCAGGGGTGGGAAATCTAAGACAACCCCTTGAACTGGAGAGATGGACCTCTAAGCACAAGGAGGCCACGATGGCTAGAATCCACGAGATACAGTCCCAGAGAGGAAGGATCTTCACAGAGAACTCCAGAAATGTGTAGAGGGTCCTCCTTGAATATTCAACAGAATACTGATCACACTAGGCATGGGAGGAAATTATTTGAGGCCATAGAAAGAATCACCTGAAAGAATTAATTAGCTGTAACAGTGTTCAGTACTCACACAGGCATAGAAGTAGAACATGGTCTTATCACCAGAATGGAAAACCTCAAGATTTATGGGATATTGGATAGAATACTCAGAGGGGTCTTGCCTCAGTATTGGGGAAAATTAGCCCTAAACTGGACAATGCTCTGGACTTACCTAAGGAATCTTACAAATAAGATCCAAAAGGAACAGCTTTTGAATAACCTAACTGTGTTCCAGGAAAAAAAATAAAGAATATTTATAAGATTACAAAATATCCAACATTCAACAAGATGTGATCACAATTTCTGGCACCAAATAAAAAAAAATTAGTGGACATGCAAAACCACAGAAATATGACCCACAATGAAGAGTAAAATTCGTAGAAACCTACCCAGAAATGACACAGGTGATAGAATTAGTAGACATTGCCATTAAACAGTTTTTATAAAATATATTAAAAAGTTAATTAGAGGGGTGCCTGGGTGGCTCAGCTGGTTGAGCGACTGCCTTCGGCTCAGGTCATGATCCTGGAGACCCGGGATCGAGCCCCACATAGGGCTCCCTGCTCGGCGGGAAGCCTGCTTCTCCCTCTCTCACTCCCCCTACTTGTGTTCCCTCTCTCGCTGTTGTGTTTCTCTTTGTCAAATAAATAAAATCTTTTTTAAAAAAGTTAATTAGAGAAAGGGAAGATATATAAATGACACAAATGGAACTGCTAAGGATGAAAGCTATAATTTTGGAGATGAAAAAATACACTAGATGAGATGAGTGGCAAATAAGATATTGTAGAAGAAAAGACTGTTCAACTTGGAGTTGTAGCAATAAAGTCAATCCAACCTAAAACAAAGAAAAAAGAGAAGTAACAAAAAGTCAACATGCCATTAGTGAACTGTGGGACAATTTCAAATGTCCTAGTATATGTGAGTGTGAAGTCCATGCAGGAGGAGGTAGAGGGGAGACCAGAAAAATATTTTAAGTAGTAAGGGACAACATTGTTTCCAGATTTGATGAAAAATATAAATTCATGGGTCTAAGATGCTTAATAAAAACAAAACACAAGAAACACAAAGAAACTACACCAAAACACATTGCAGTCACATGATGTAGAGAGGAAAAAAGATAAAGATGATAGCAACTTTCTCATTAGAAATTATGCAAGTAAGAAGACACTAGAGCAACATCTTTAAAGTTCTGATAGGATTTTTTAAAAAGTCTGCCTAGAATTCTATACCCAGTGAAAAAGAGCTTTCAAAATCCCTGGTGAAATAAAGACTTTTTCAGATATATAAAAGCTGAAGGAATTTGGCACCAGCAGACCACTCTTTAATGAGAGCAAGTTTCTAACGCTTGGAAAATTCAACAAGATGGAAATAGAGATCTACAACAAAGAATGAAGTGACTGAAAATCGAAACTATATGAGTAAATTTATAAACTATTTTTTTCTTATTATTTAAATGTCTTTAAAGGATGCTTGAGGACATCAGTGGGAAAATAAGGACCTCTGAAAATTCTTTCCCCAATAAAACCAAGGAGAAGACTGAAATTGTCAGAATCAACTTTAACTAAAGACCTGCAGCAATCAAGGAACTGTTTACTCAAAAAACAAAACCAAATCAAACCCATAAAAACCAGTTGAATCTTGGTAAGAACACTGACCTTTGTGGTGTTTTCACTTGCCCTATTCCCATCTTCCTATGCTCAGCTATGTGGTAGCCTGGAATACTAATAGCCCTCAATGATTGTGAAAAAACAACCACTTGGCAGCCACTGGAGTGTGCAGAAAAAGGTAGGAGATCCTCCAAAACCATATTCCCAAATGACTGCCATTATTGACCTGTTTGGTGGTTCCCAGGATGAACGCATTCTCAAAGCTTATCTATACTTGACCTAATATAGGCGTGTGCCAGTGCCAACGAACTTTTCCCTGGGTGCATTTATTAAAACCAATCAGTATTAGTTGTTTAATATTGCACTGCCTCAGGCTATAAACAGTTGAGATAAGCCTTAAGTTTACTACAAACCTTAAGAAGAAAATCTGGAAGATGTGATGTCCATAGGAGACTTTGAAAAGCTCTGAAATGTCTTTGTGAACCTAGAAGTAAAAGAACAGGTACTAATGGGAGCATGCCCAGGGCTGTGCACATGCTCATGAAAGACCTGAGAAGACAAAGGTCTCACCACTACCTAACCTATAGGATTCTATACCAGCAGGGAGAGAAGCCTAAAAGAAGGTTGTGAACTGGTGGGCTGAGAATTGAAGCTGTGTCCCAGTGAGCTCACAGAGCCACTCAGCAATGACTGGGAGATCATTGGTTCCAGGCATTTAAGGAAATCTCTATGAAGTAATTATCTAGGGGCACCTGGGTGGCTCAGTTGGTTAAGCGACTGCCTTCGGCTCGGGTCATGATCCTGGAGACCTGGGATCCAGTTCCGCATCAGGCTCCCTGCTCAGCGGGAAGCCTGCTTCTCCCTCTCTCACTCCCCCTGCTTGTGTTCCCTCTCTGGCTGTGTTTCTCTCTGTCAAATAAATAAAATCTTTAGTTTAAAAAAAAATAAAGTAATTATCTGGCCACTAATTTAAGTGAGCAGAGACTTTAGTGGCCACATGTGACAAAAAATACGAATTTTGACAGATTAGTACAGAAACATCAATAAGCAAACAAATAAGCAACAGTGACAAATGACTACACCAACAAAACTTTCTGGAGGGGCATTTGATAAGCAAAGTCCTCACAGTATTATTATTTTAAATTTCCGATTTTCAAGAAAAAATTATAAGACATGCAAAGAAGCAAAAGAGTATGGCTCATATACAGCAAAACTAGTCAACAAAGGCAATTCCTTGAAGAAGTCTTGACTTTGGACTTAACTAGACAATCACTTTAAATCAGCAATTTCAGTTTTCTTTTTTAAAAAGATTTTATTTATTTATTTGACAGAGAGAAACACAGCTAGAGAGGGAACAGAAGCAGGGGGAGTGAGAGAGGGAGAAGTAGGCTTCCCGCCGAGCAGGGAGCCTGATGCGGGGCTCAATCCCAGGTCTCTGGGATCATGACCTGAGCCGAAGGCAGTCTCTCAACCAACTGAGTCACCCAGGCACCCCTAATTTCAGTTTTCTTAAAAGTAAAGGAAACCATGAGAATAGAGAATTATGCATCACTAAATATTGAATGTTAATACAGAGATAGAAATTATTTAAAAAGAACCGATAAGTGTGTTCACTTTGGCAGCACATATACCAAAATTGGAGTAATACAGAGAAGATTAGCATGGCCCCTGTGCAAGGGTGACATGCAAATTCATGAGGAATTCCATATCTTTAACTGGAATCTAAATAAAAACTAGAAAAAAGAGATCAAACAAATACTTAAAAAATAAAAAGAGCCTGTGAGAGATTCTGGAGTTGAAAAGTACAAAAACTGAAATGAAAAATCACTAGTGGGGCTCAACAATACATCTGAACTGGCAGAAGAAAGAAGCAGTACACTTGAAGTTTGCTCAGATGAGATTATCCAGTCTGAGGAATGGGAAGAAAAAAGAATGAAGAAAAAGGAACATAATCATCTGAAAACTATGGAGCAACGTCAAGTGAATCAACATCCATAATAAGAGGAGTACCAGAGGGAAAAGTGAGAGACAAAAGGGCAGAAAGAATATTTGAAGAAATGGTAATCAAAAGCTACCAAAATGAAATACATTAATCAGCACATCCAAAGAGTTCAATGAACTCCAAGTAGAAATAGCTCAAAGGGTAAAAAAAAAAAGCTGAAAGAGAATCTCACCAAGATATATTAGAATCAAACTGTCAAAAGTCAAAGACAGAGAGAGAACCTTCAAAGCAGCATGGCAGTAGCAATTTATCATGTACAAGGGATCCTTCATAATATTACTAGGAAATTTCTCATCAGAAACCAAGGAGGCTAGAATTATTGGGACAATATTCAAAGTGGTAAAAGAAATAAAACTACCAAAAATCGTCCTATTGTCATAAAGCTACCCTTCAAAAATAAATGAGAAAGTAAGACATCACCAGAGTAACAGTCACTGAGAGAATTTGCCATATAGAAACAGAAGAAATATATATATATTTATATTTTATATTATATATTATATTTTATATATGAACATAGAAAATATAAGAAATACTAAAAGATGTACTTTTAGCTAAAATGAAAGGCCACTAGACAGTAACTCGAATCCACATGAAAAAATAAAGAATACTAGTACAGGTAACTGTATAGGTAAATATAAAAAAGAGGGGCTGTCTGGGTGGCTCAGTTGGTTAAGTGTCTGCCTTCAGCTCAGGTCATGATCCCAGGGTCCTGGGATTCAGTCCCACATTAGGCTTCCTGATGAGCTTCTCCCTCTGCCAGCTGCTCCCCCTGCTTATGCTTTCTCTCTCTCTCTCTCTCTCTCTCTCTCTCTCTCTCTCTCTCTCTTTCTCATTCTGACAAATAAATAAATGTAAAAATCTTGAAACAAGAGTAATAAAAATAACTCCAAATACATAGAATTCAAAAAATGGCAAGAGAATGAAAATGCTTTATAACACAAAAGAAGGAAGATATGGAGAAATGTAGAAACAAAAAAGACACAGGATATAAAAAAACAAGGAGCAACATAGCAGTCACAAACCCTACATTATCAGTACTTACATTAATGTGAATGGGTTAAAGGGCACCTGGGCAGCTCAGTAGGTTAAGCATCCAACTCTTGATTCTGGCTCAGATCATGATCTCGGGGTCATTAGATCCAGCCCCACATCAGGTTCCATCCTGGGTGTAGAGCCTGCTTGGGATTCTCTCCCTTCCGCTCCCTCTGCCCCTCCGACTCTCTCCCTCTCAAAAAAAATGTGACTAGATTAAACAATACAACCCAAAGGAAGAGACTGGCAGAATAGATACAAAATTCATGGTCTATCTTTGTGCTGTCCATAGGAGACACACTTTAGATTCAAAGACACAAAGAGATCGAAAGTAAAGGGATGGAAAAAAATACACCATGCCAAGAGTAACAAAGAGAGATGCACTGGCTATACTAATATCAAACAGAATAAACTTTTAAGACAAGAGTTGTTACTACAGACAAAGACATTTTGTAAAAATAAAAAGGTATTTTTATAAGACTATATAGAAAAAATACATATACATGACTCAGAACAGAGTCCTAAAATACAGGAAGCAAAATCTGACAGAACTGATTAATAAACAATCGTATTTGGATATTTGAATACCTTAATTTCAATAATAGATAGAACAACTAGGCATAAGATCACCAAGAAAATAGAAACCTTGAACAACACTATAAATCAACTACATCTATTAAACTTCTATAGACTACTCCACCCGACACAGAATACACATGGTTCTAAAGAACACATGGTACTTTATCCAGGATAGGTCATATGTTAACTCATAAAAAAGTCTAGATAAATTTTAAAGGACTGAAGTCATACAATATCTGCTATTGGGAAATTCACAAATACGTGGAATTAAATAACACATCCTTAAATACGTAATGGTTAAGTGAAGACAGAACAAAGTAAACTAGAAAATACTTAAAGATGAATGAAAATGAAACTAAAATACTTCAAAACTATGCAGTATGACTAAAGTGGTGACTAGAGAATAATTTATTACTGTAAACGCCTGTATTTTATAGAGATTACTTAAAAATGTCTACACAAAGAATAAACTAAGTCAAAAGCAAGAAGAAGGAAATAATAAATATTAGAGTAGAAATCAATGAAGTTGAGAGCAGAAGAACAATAGAAAAAATCAACAAAATCAAAAGTTGGTTCATTGAAAAAAAAAACTAACAAAATTGACAAACTTTTAGCTAGACAGACCAAGAAAAAAAGAAAAAGAGAAGTCTCAAATTACTAAGATCAGGTATGAGAGAAGGAACATTACTAGTGACATTACAGAAATAAAAATAACTATAAAAGAATACTATAACTATAAAAGAATACTATAACTATATAAAGAATAAAAATAATGACATTACAGAATAAAAATAACTATAAAATAATAAACAACTGTATGTAGACAAATTAGACACATTAGATGGAATAGATCTCCAGAAGGACACAAACCACCAAAACTGACAAGAAGAAATGGAAAATCTGAATAGATACAACAAATAAAGCGACTGAATAATTGAAATTTCCCCACAAATAAAAGCCTACAACCAGATAACTGATGAATTTTAGCAAGTGTTTAAAGACCTAACACCAATCATTCACAAAAATTTCCAAAAAATGGAAGAGGAAGGCAAAACTTTCCAACTCATTCAATGAGGTCAATACTTCATGGTACCAAAATCTTGTTACCAAAACCAGAGAAAGGCATTACAAGAGAGGAAAACTGCAGACCAATATTCCTTATAAATATAGATGCAGAATCTTTAAAAAAATCAAACCACTAGTAAATCCAATTAAGCAACTTATAAAAAGCACAGGACCAGATATCTTCACTGGTGAATTCTACTGAATATTTAAAGAAGAACGAACACCAATCCTGCTCAAACTCTTCCAAACAATTGAAGAGGAAAGAACACTTTCCAAGTAGTTCTGTGAGGTCAGTCATATGCAGATAATAAGCCAGACAAAGACACTACAAGAAAACTCCAGATCTGTATCTTTTATGAATTTTGATATAAAAAAAACCTCAATAAAATACTAGCAAAACATATTCAAAAACACATTCAAAGGATTATATAACACAATTAAGTAGGATTTATACCAGAATATGAGGTTCATCCAACATGCTAAAATCAATCAGTGCAATACACCTAATTAATAAAAAAAAATACCCACATGATTGTCTTGATGCATACAAAGAATCTGACAATACCTATCAACCCTCCATGATAAAAACACTCAGCAACTAGGAGTAGAAGGAAAATACTTCAGTCTGAGTAAGGGCAATTATGAAAAAAAAATCACAGCTAACATCATACTTACAGGTGAAAGCCTGAACCTTCCCTCTTGGATTAGAAACAAGAAAAAGGTATCCACTCTCATCATTTCTATTAAATATTTAGCTAAAGTTTCTGTCCTGATCAGTTAGGCAAATAAAATAAATAAAAAGGAAGAAGATTGGAAATAAATAAAGTATTTCTATTTGCAGATGACATGACTTTACATGTAGAAAATCCTAAGAAGTCTAGAAATTATTAGAGCTAACAAATGCATTCAGCATAGTTATAAGATATAAGATCTACATCCAAAAAATTAGATTTGTATACATTAGCAATGAAAAATTTTAAATGAGAATTAGGAATGGAATGGAAGAAAGAAGGGAATACTTAGGAATAAATTTAACAAAAGAAGTATAAGACTTGTGCACTGAAAACTATAATACATCACTGAAAAAAATTAAAGAGACCTACATAAATGGAAAAACATCCAGTGTTTATGGTTCGGAAGGCTTAAGATTGTTAAAACACAATATTCCCCACATGATGCACAGATTCAATGCAATCTATCAAAGTCCCAGCTGACTACTTTTTTTCTTTTTGAAGGAAATGAAAAGCTGAACCTAAAATTTATATGGAATCAAAAAGGACCCTGAATAGCCAATCCTGAAAAAGAAGAAAAAAAGCTGGGAGACCCACTCTTGATAATTTCAAAACTTACTAAAAAGTTATGGTAATCAAGACTGTGTGGTACTCTTATAAAGACAGACATATAGATCAGTGGAATGGAATAAGCCCAGACATCTGGGGTCAATTGATTTTTCAAAGGATCCTAAGACATCAGTGGGTTAAAAGAATAGTCTTTTCAACAAGTGGTTCTGGAGCAACTGGATAGCTGCATGTAAAAAAATGAAGCTGGACCCTTACCTCACACCATGTATGAAAATTAATTTGAGTGAATTAAAGAATTAATTGTAGAGCTACAACTATAAAGCTCTTAGAAGAAAACAGGGACAAATCTTCATGACCTTGGTTGAAGCAATGGTTTCTTAGATATGACAACAACAGCAAGAACAATGAAAGGAAAAATTGATAAACAGAATTTCACCAAAATTAAAATCCTTTGTACTTTAAAGGACACCATCAAGAAATTAATAAGACAACCATCATAATGGAAGAACATATTTGGAAATCATATATCTGATAAGAGTCTAATATTCAGAATATATAAGGTACACTTACAGTTCAAGAAGAAAGCAAAAAATAACCCAATTTAAAAATTGGCAAAATGTCTGAATAGACATTTCACTTAAGAAGATATATAAGTAGTTAGCAAGCTCACAAAAAGATATTCAGCATCATTAATCACTAGGTAAATTAAAATCAAAACCACAATGACACCACTTCACACACACTGGGCGGTTATAATTTAAAAATGGAAAAGTAAGTTTTGGAAGGGATGTGGAAAAATTAGAACATCTGCACATTGCTGGTGGGAATGTAAATGGTGCATCTGCTATTGGAAAACAGTCTGACAAATTCTTCAAGAAATTAAACATAGACTTACTATATGACCAAGCAAATCTACTCCTTGGTACATACTCAAAGAATTGAAAACAGGTATTCAAACAAATACTTTTACATGAACGCCCATAACAGCATGATTCACAATCACCAAAAGATGGAAACAACCCAAATGCCAATGGATTAATAGATAAACAAAACATGGTATATCCGTGGAATAAATTATTATTAAACATAAAGACTTAAGTAGTCATATGTGGTATAATGTGGTTGAATCTTGAAAACACAGTGCCAGATGAAAGAAACCAGACAAAAAAAGGCCATACATATTGTATGATTCCATTTACATGAACATCCAGAATAACAAAATCCATTGAGACAGAAAGTAGATTAGTGGCTGCTATGCGTTTTGGGGAGTGGGAAGCGACTGCTGGTGGGGTATGAGGCTTTCTTTGGGATGATGAAAATGTTTTGGAACCAGATAGATGTGGTGGCTGCATACACTGTGAATGTATTACATACCACTTGAATTGTTTGCTTCAAAATTACTGTGATGGGGCACTTGGGTGGCTCAGTGGGTTAAGCCTCTGCCTTCGGCTCAGGTCATGATCTCAGGGTCCTGGGATGGAGCCCCTCATCGGGCTCTCTGCTCAGCAGGGAGCCTGCTTCCTCCTCTCTCTGCTTGCCTTTGTGCCTACCTGTGATCTCTCTCTCTCTCTGTCTCTGTCTCTCTCTCTGTCAAATAAATAAATAAAATCTTCAAAAGAAAAAGATTAAAATTATTGTGTTATGTGAATTTTACCTCAACTAAAAAAAATAAAGAAATGAAGTATTGATACAGGCTACAACATGAATGAGCCTTGAAACCATTATGGTAAGCGGAAAAAAACAGGCACAAAAGGGCCATATATTACATGATTCCACTTACATGAAATGTCCAGAGTAGGCAAATCTTTTATTTTACTTTCATTGAAGTGGAGTTGACATGCAACATTACATTAGTTTCAGGTGTACAACATAGTGATTCAACGACTCTGTATATTATGCTATGCTCACCGCAAGTTTGGCTACCATCTGTCACCACACAATGCTATTACCGTTGACTACATTTCCATGTTGTACCTTTTCTTCCATGTCTTATTCATTCCATAACTGGAAGCCTGTACCTCCCACTCCTTTTCACCTATTTTCCTTATCCCTCCACCCTCCTCCCTTCTGGCAACCATCAGTTTGTTCAGAGTAAGCAAATCTCTAGAGAAAGGAAGAAGATTAGTGGTTGCCTGGGGGTAGAGAAGGAGAGAGAAAAGGAAGGGGAAGACTAGGGAGTCACTGCTAATGGATGTGGGTTTTTTTTATGATGAAAATATTCTGGAATTAGTGATGATTGCCCAGCTTTGAGAATATACTAAAAACCATCTAGTTATATACTGCAAGAGAGTGAATTTCATGGTATGTAAGTTATATCAAATAAAAAAGAGAATGAACTGTTTAAACAGAAAGAGTAAGGATATAGTATGGGGTTTATAACATTAAAACTACCTTGTATGAAAATAATTGCACAAAGCTCAGGAGGGGAGAATTCAAAGTGTACTATCGTAACATTCTTAAAGCACATGTGAAGTGGTATTATATCATTGCAATGTAGACTGTGATAAATTAAAACCTAAAGCAGTCACTAAATTAATCAAACAGAATGTTACAGTTAATATACCAGAAATAAAATGAAGTGAAAAAACTACTCCATTAATCCAAAACAAAGCATTAAAAAGTGAACAAAATTCAAATGATACAAATAGAAAACAAATAGCAAGATGATGGATTATAAACCTAACAATTTCAATAACCACATTAAATGTGGTCTACTAAAGGGCAAAGTTTGTTCCGTGTATAAAAAAAGCAAGATCCAGCTATTTATTTGCTGCCTAAAAGAAATGTACTTCAAATATAGAGAGGGGACACCTGAGTGGCTCAGTGGGTTAAGTGACTGCCTTGGGTTCAGGTCAGGATCCCAAAGCACTGGCATCGAGTCCCACATCGGGCTCCCTGCTCAGTGGGGAGTCTTCTTCCTCTACCTCTGACTGCTGCTTCCTTGCCTGTGTTCTCTCTCTCTGACAAATAAATAAATAAAATCTTTAATTTATATATATTTATAATTTATATACAAATATATTTTTATATTTATTTATATATATACATATACGTGTGTATATATATGTATATATATATATATATATATATATAGAGAGAGAGAGAGAGAGAGAGAGAACACAAGATTAAAAGTAATGTGATTGGAAACAAATATACCATGCTAACACTAACACAAAGAAAACTGGATAGTTATATTGCTATCAGTGTAGATTTCAGAGCAAAGAGTATTAACATTTTCTTTACCATATTACCATTATCATAATAATAAAGGGATCATTTCATCAACAGGACAAAACAATCATAAATATTTATGTACCTAGTAACAGATCTTTGAAACAGATGAAGCAAAACTGATAGTTACTGGGAAAAAAGCCATAGCACATGGTCTTGTGCCCATGGCTGCTTCTGCCAGCTTGAGAGGTCAGAAAAAACATACTGGCTTCTCAGACCAAAAGAAGGATATGTTTATGAGAACCACTTTAGGCTCTTATCTCTTTCCACTCGGTGCGGGGGCGGGGAGTTTTCTGTGCTGCTGCTGGCCTTAAGATGGGCAACAGTTGCACATCTGAAAGTACACAGTCAACTTTAAGAATATATTCAAATTCAGTAATCTCGAAGTCTGGCTTGCTACTGTACTGATTACTATAAACTAAGTAGGGCCCTATTTTAGACTAGATGTTTTCCAACTTGTCTTTAACCTTTCCTGCCTCTCTAATCTGATAAATAACCACATAGTGCTTGGCCCACTTGGCTCAATGTTTGTTCATCTGATTCCCAGACTATATTTCTGCTGCAGGGAGCCAAATAAGGAAAGCTACTACATGTGAAACATGACCAATGGAGGTTATAGTTAGTGAACTCAAGTTGCTACTCTGTGTGTTTAGTGTGTATTGATGGAAATGAAAAATGACAAACATTCCTGTTGGAACTACAAAGAAAATTTCCCCTCCAGGGAGTATGTTCTGCATTGTCTATAAAGGAAGATAGATGGTATCTGAACAGTCTCAGGTTTACATAACAATCAAGACACACTGGTTCCCACTTGAATAGTAGGAGGGCTGGAGAGTTCTCAGACTGGGGCATTCCAATTCCAGGAGCTTGCATGGATTCAAGAGTCCTGAAGAAGCTCAAATGAAGCGGGTACAAGGCCAGACTCACAAGGTTTTCTTCAGCTGCAGAGACTTAGACCAGACAGATGAGAGTATCCTAAAGCACAGTGAATTCGATCTAAGTCCCTTGTGCCCCAGGGCTAATTCTAAGGGCCCTCAGTTGCTGTGAAAAACACTCATCCATAACAGGGAACTTAGGTTCCTGAAACACGTAGCTTATTACTTCTCATGCAACAGAGAGTCTCCACCACATAGGTTTCTGAGTTTTTTGATACAGGGATTTCAGGACTAGAAGGTGATAATTAGATTTTGAGTGAAAAAGAATTTACTAACTTGTTCAGTGACCTTGGGATAGTCACATAATCTTTGTAAGGCTCAGCTTCTCCATCTGTAGATGGAGACGAATCCTTGCACTGCTTGAATACATCCAGGGTGCTGAGGCTCAGATGAAAGAATGCGTGGTGAATGACATTTTAATGAGAACTGTATAAATGTAAGGTATTACTTTTGTTGCTACTGAGGCATCAGGGGTAGTCTTCCTTAGAGCCCAAGCAAGAGTCAAATTATTATGTCAGAGAATGTGAAAGATCTGACATCTGGTTTACTGTTATGGCTTGTGAGAAACTGGCAATAGCAAGCACTTTACTGGCCCCGAGGAAATCAACCAGAAAACAATTTTACTTCAAAAGAAAGTATGGCCTTTAAAAAGTCACCTTTTGGTAGGCCCCATCTGGCCCTGGTGGAAATTAGTAATCTCAGACTGCCTTTGGCTTTAGAATCGGTCCCATTTTCTGTAATCTCCAGTCTAAGCATTCATTCTTGTACCCTTGATGAACAGAAGGGAAGCAGATCTGAAGTGCTTCTGTGGGCTCACCTTTCGCACAGGCTTTTGAGGCTAGGAAACCACTTATTTTAGGTGGTTTAAACTGTTTATTTCTCGGCCTAGTAACATTTTGGGGCATTTTTTTTTAAAGATTTTATTTTTTTATTTGACAGAGAGAAACACAGCTAGAGAGGGAACACAAGCAGAGGGACTGAGAGAGGGAGAAGCAGGCTTCCCACCGAGCAGGGAGCCCGATGTGGGGCTCGATCCCGGGTCTCCAGGATCATGACCTGAGCCGAAGGCAGTCGCTTAACCAACTGAGCCACCCAGGCGCCCCAATTTTGGGGCATTTTTATTGACTGCAGACATGTAAAACTGGCTTGGCAAATTTGTCTGGTGGATGTAGCACTAGCAGGAGTTTTCTCTCTGGAGCTTTCAAAGATCAGCTAACAGTGCTTAGGATCGTGTTTGCCAACAGGGCAACTAAGATTCTTCATTTGGAGTAGGATGCAGCAAGGCAAATGACCACCCTAGGGGGAGTTGAAATGTATGTTTTTTAGGGATTCAGGGGGCAATATTTAGAAAAAAAAACTAAATAATTTAGGGCCATAACGAACATATTTTTGCCTCATTTCACCCTAACTACCTTGGAATACAGCTTCCAATAAAGCTTGGTAAACTAGGTCTTAGATTAAGTAATGTTAATTCACATTTCTGCTGGTCTAGCCCTCAGTTCAAAGTGGAAGATGCTACTCATGCATGCCAGTTTCATCAATCTACCCTCATTTTCCCACATATATAATAAAGCATCTCCACCAGATTTTGGAGACTAGAAGCAGTTGTACATCTGTCAGGGTATCAATAGCGAAAAGACAAGGCATTAAATTAGGATAATCTGAGGAGAGTTTAATTAGAAAGATACAGGTGGTGTGTAGGGCAACCACAAAAGGTCATGCAGGAATTTAGGACTAGCGCTATAGCAGCAACAGACTTGTCATCCCAAATACAGACCTGAAGAGATGAGAAGAAATTGGTGACTGGAACAAGAATGGTAAATAATTTAAAATAACAGATCATCTTGAGAGGAGCAGGAACATTCAGCTGAGGAGCACAAGCCAAGCTGAGGTCACTACATGTGCCCCATGAAAATAAATACCCTAATATCTGTCTTGTCCTTTGCTCTTCTAGTACCCCATTGATTGAACTTAACCAGAAGCCAGAGGGCACAGGAACCCTCTGGGGGCAGAAAGTAGGGCAAAAAATGCCATGAGAATCTGGAAGAGGAAAACAAAAGAGAAAATGGCATAATGTCAACAATTTGTCCTCTTGTTAGGCCATATGTTGGGCATGCTATGCACTACATAGAGAAATAGTCAAAGTTACATATGTGTGATCTTAGCTTGTTCACGTGTTAGGGAATGGCTTGGTGAGCCAGCTTCTTCAGGATAGCTGCTGCTGGCAAAATGCCTCATGATCTATTCTAGTCTAACCTAGAATAAGTAAGATTTGGTAGTCAGAGTTGAAAAGCATACCTCTTCTTAGGAATATATATTATAATTATTTATCCTTCTGGTTGAGTTGATTTTGGACTGCTTTCTGTCATGGTGCTCTATAGCTAATAAATATCTAAAGAACGTTTGTCAAACTTGGAATTTATTCCTTCAGTATCCCAACTTACGAGTACTTCCACCATAGAAAACTTCCAAACATCCTGAATATACTCTAGACACCACTGCTTTAAAATAAATGATGTATGATTTATAAATATTATTCAATTGATTTTGGAGCTGCCTAGGGATAAGGGTATTTGTATAGTGCAGCATGAGAACAGAACTTCTCTGCTAAAGAAGCCAACTGGTGTTGGCCAAACAAAAGTGATTGCTTCTGTGTTGAGGCATGGGAAGTACTACCACAGCCAATTCCTAATTCATAGCAAAGCCATCCCTTCTTTTGGATGTAGACCTTGAGAAACTGAGCCACCTCTTAAAATATTTGCTGTTGATCTTTGAGGAAGAAGGAATACATGAAGCTTAAAACAAGAATCTGGAGGCAGAGGTTCAGACAACTTCACCACCACCATCAACAATGAGCTCAACAAATCATTACACATGCTTATTTATTTGTATAGGCAATAGTGCCCTCTTGTGATTAACATATGAATAAACCTTCTGATGGCTTGATATAACCAGTGAGTTTTCAATTAACCATGCCAATTGAGGCAAAGAACTTAGGGACACTACAAGAAATAAAGGGTTCTTCAAATATGGCCAAATGAGAAAATACACTGTACAGTCACAGAATGTCCAAAAGAACCTCTTTGGAATCTTGGAAGTGATGAGTGTAACATCAACCATATGTGTATCACCTGGTTTGTAGATGTAGTAACTACTTGTATCTGGTTAAGGAAGAACAGCTTATCCATTGCCTGCTTATGGGGGAAAACCATTAGGCATGTATGACTACAAAACTCACTATAGGTAACTACTTTAGCAGTAACATCAGAATAATCTTTGACATTCAGTGGCAAGGGAGCACCAACAACATTTAAAGACCTGGAATGGACTGAATTCATGTACTTCAAACAACAAAGCAGGACTGGGGAGAGCTGGAGGGTTAAGAAACACATAGACTACGTACACGTGCAATCATAAAAATGTTAGGTTTTTTCTGATGCAACTTTTTTTTTAAGGATTTTATTTATTTATTTGACAGAGAGAGAGAGAGAGAGAGAGAGAGAGATAGATCACAAGTAGGCAGAGAGGCAGGCAGAGAGTGGAGGAAACAGGCTGAGCAGAGAGCCTGATGCGGGCCTGATCCCAGGACCCTGAGATCATGACCTGAGCCAAAGGCAGAGGCTTTAACCCACTGAGCCACCCAGGCGCCCTGATACAATGTTTTTAATCAGATAAAAATGAGAGGGAAAGCAACAAATAGCAAACTCTCTGAAGTTAGTGCTTGCAAGTGTAACCCAAGAACAACATTTAAGTGTATACAGCATACAGAAAAATCTATGTGACGCAATATGGTGTTTTCATTTACAATTACCCATTAGTGTTTTCACTCATGTGGCTATATGGAAAAACAAAGCTAGAATTTGCATGTGGCTAGCTTTGAATTCAACAGTATTATTAAGCAGTTATCATTCTTTAGAATCTAACTTCCATAACTATAGACTCTAAGCTTTAGCTTTGGCATGGGTTCATATTAGGGTCTAAAATTCTCAAAATTGTTTGGGTTGTTTCATATTTTAACTGAAATACAAATTCTATTATAGAGGCTTTTAATGCCTCTTACTGTTAGCAAGTTCTCAACTATAAAGCTACATGTGTTCATTCTTAATCATCAGGAATATTAACTCACTAATAATTTTTAAACATCATTAATGAATTCTTCCCTAAATAGAAAGTAGTTCTGGTTCCTTTCTCAGTCATCAATACAATATTGTTAATATATTCATTGTCACAAAAGTACTTTCCAGTGGGTTGTTATGTTTATTAGAAAAAGTTTACATTACTCTATGTCTTCTATCAGCTATGAGTGATCAAATTCTGCAGAAACCTCTTTGAAACTGCTCTACATGATTCTCTGAGAAGGGACTACTTGCTGATGTGCAGATGTGTAGTCCATCTACACATAAATGAGCAGATTTTTACACATAGTCTGAAGAGATACACAACAATCCATTCTTATAACAGGATATCTTTAATTAAATTGATACTAGTGAGTTAAAAAACATGAAGTGAAAGGAGGACAACTAGGGAAATAAGGTATTTTATGACTATAGTAAAATGTTTAAAATAAAAAAGAGGAAGAAACATCAATTGGCTTTGTAACTCAAGAGAGAAGACTAACCAAGTATTGTCTTCCCAGTTCTTATAAAATGAGAGATCACAAGAGAATAATTCTTACAGAAGCAGCACAGGGAACAAATTATCATTTTTTTGCATATTTTTGTTTCTCAAAATTATTTGGAAGGACTTTGCCTAGTTAGGGATGAGCAGAAACAAGATGTAAGAAACATTTTAAAAGGGGGCATCTGGTATTAAGAATCTTGAAGAATATAGTAAAAGAGAAATTGTTCTATTAGATATTATAATTTGGTAAGTAACATGAACATTTAAAATTCTGACTAAAATGACCTATTTTTTTAAAAGTCAAATAAGAACTTAGGGGACAGAACTCAAAATAAATTTACTCTCAGTAGTAACTTGATGCAAGAATATAAATTCTTTCACTTTGATAAACATGGTTACAAAATCTTGTTGTCTGTAGTCTAGGTTTGCTTAGGCTGTCTGTAAAGAGTGATACATGTCAGGTCACATCTAAATGAGTCAACACTTTGAGCTAAAAGGCTGTTTACACAATATACACATTCTTTACTTACACAGCAAAATAAACTTAACACTTTTATATTAAAAACCTGGGATACAGTAGGATTAGTAGCACCATGAAAAATAATTCTTCCCCCGAACTGCAGTCTTTCATTTTTCTCAGTGTGATTCTTCTCTTAATTGGATTTTTAATGTGCTGTTTTAAGTTACTGGACAAAATATATAATCTTCATCTTATAATCCTTGGGGAAAGTCATGCTGGACCCAAAAAGTAAATTTATTTCCTTATTTCATTCATAGTAAAACTAATAGAGGCCTTGCTCTGGCACATTGTTGAGGTACATCTGAATCTTCATGGTTACTAGTCGGCATGTTCTCTTGGTCATATATAGTATAGCACCATTGATGGTAGCAGTGGTAAAGTTGGGAGGAGTGAGACGTTGCATCCTGGAAATTTTATATATATACATATATATATGTTTACACATATATATATGTGTATATATCACATTTAAAAAAATGTTATGTCCTCTTCATGCACACTTGACATCGGCTAATACGTGTCCTCAAGTCTCCCGCTTTCAGCGTTTCTGACTGAGGTTTGCTGGGAAATAAGAAACAAGAATCAAATTTACTTTTTCTGGTTTTTCAATTCTATTATTGGTTAAAATTCACACCCAAACATCTTATTTTTGCTTAAGCAGATCTCCTATGACTTAATGACTAACTTTTGAGCAATGTGATCTAGTGCAGTAACTGGTATGGCCAAAGAGCCAATAGTGGTCATAGTTACTTTTGTGACTCTTCTCTCTACTACTATTACCTCTATTTGTCTCTCCCTCTTTATCTCTTATACATCCTAGTCCTAGAATGAGGGAGATATAGGCAACTGATGATGAATAAATGATAAAACATACGCACATGAAATGCAAAAAAAATAATTGTAAGAAAAATATCAAGTAATGATAACCCAAAAGAAGCAATATATAAAAAGTAATTTAAACAAAAAAAATTCAATAAACTGAAGTATCTGGAAGTACATATACTATATGTGGTCTTAACTCATTCAGATACTTGGATGAGAGCATTGAAACCATCCTGGGAAAGGGGCACCTTCATGACTCAGGTGGTTGTCTCCGACTCTTGATTTCAGCTCAGGTCATGATCTCAGAGTTGTGAGATCGAGCCTGCATTGGGCTCTGTGTTGGGCATGGAGCCTACCTAAGATTCTCTCTCTCTCTCTCCTGCTTCACCTCCCCACTCCTGTCTTATCCTCTATCTCTTGAAAGAAGAGAGAAGAAAAGAAAAGAAAAAAGAAAAGAAAAGAAAAGAAAAAAGAAAAGTTCCTGGGAAAAGAGATCACCGGACTGAGGCTGGGATCATAGATCACAGCTTCAATCTTCAGTTCCTGGGGTGGCTTCCATCTGGTTGAGTAGCTCACTTATTGTTGAGCAAGTCACAGAACATTTTCTTGCTTTGTGTGTTTGCTACTGAAGGATTACTACTACCAAGCCACCTGAAAGCACACACACCTAACATTAGCCCTCTGTTTTTCTGGCTTGAGTCAGGTATATGAAAAGAATAAGCACAAATAAAAAAAACCACAGTCCACTAAATCTTTAAAATGTGTTGGGTATAAACCATCCATGAATTGCTTCTCTCTTCCCTAGTACTTCTGAAGGAAGCTTAGGACTAAACTAAAGCCATAAGTGCCTTACCTGAACATGTCTGACACATCTACAGTTGCTAGCCAAAAGCTGTAGGAGTTGGCATAGTAGTTGCAGGTACCCCGCCCATGACATTCAATGAAGGGAGCTGAACGAAACTCTTCCAGGCAGGAACCAGGGGAGGCCAAGGCTTGACCCGAGCCCTCTGCTCCTGCGCTTGTGTGCTAGAAAAGACAAGGAATGCTGTGCCACTAATAACTTCGTGAATACCCAACAATATGTGCTAAATATGGCCCCAAATTCAAATCCAGTGAAGGATCTAGGGCAAGACATAAGAGAATAGTATCCACACCAAGGGTACTGAACAGAAGCAACAGGCAGATTATGAAAATACATTCCAGAAAATATGTGAAGGGGGATACAGTAGTTTGACAGAAGCTACTTGAGGTTCAAGCTTCTTACTATGCCAATGACAAGGACTCTTTATATTGGGAAGACAGACAGACATGACGGACACTTAGCTACAATGACAAAGACAAAGAAGAGTATTTCATACCATCATGAAAGAGTAGCCAATCCAGAGAGAATCCCATCCCTGAGGACAATGGGGAATCTGGATGGTCTGACTGTGAACTGCAATCACCATGGCTGGAACCTCACATACAGCACATCTGGTAAAGCAAAGGGAGGGGAACACAATCTAAACAGTGAGTATGTGGGAACTAGCAATCCCTCTTCTTTCAAAGCTTTCCTGGTATAGAAGCCCGTTAAAGGTGTCTTCTGTGCTCACAGAAGCAGGAGAAGAATGCACTTTAAGAATTGCTTTTTCATAAGCCCTGTCTTCCAACATACTAAATGAAGTTATAAATGACAACTATAAGCCTTTTTTAAAGAAACTGTACAACCACTGCTATAGCGTTTTCTTTTTCCATTCTGTCTTGAGTTTGTATTCATACTTGCTATAGTCAATGCCATAATTGCCATACGAGTTTGGCTTTGTGTACTGCACAAACTACTTGCTGTCAAAGTGTCCAACTGGATGGTAGACAGTTAGTAATGCTAAAAACTGTGGTGAGAGCAATGTCTGGTGAACTGGAAAAGACAAGAAACATACTTTCTTAATCTCCACCCATTATTTTTGGTCCAAAGGATATTTATTAACCATTGGCTATATTTAGAGAAATACAGTATTTCCAGAATGCTACTCAGGCACGTGGAGATGTGGCTTAAATGTATAAAATCAAGTAAAGCAGCAACACAGTAAATATAGCCAAGTCTACCAAATCCTTAATAAATATCATGAAGGGACCTTCTGACATATGACTGAACCAATTTGGCGAAGTCTGTCTACAAAACAGGAAATACCTTTAAAAGACCATTTACTCCCAAGAGTTGGGACTGACAAAAATCACAAAAAATAAATTCCCCCCAAATCTGGGCAAATGTACTAAAAAGGGCACCATGAATTTGCTGCTAAGAGATGCTAAATTAGGTTTAAACTTTATATTCAATGTCAAAAAAACTAGACTTTCCAATGATTGACCCTTTATGGGTAGTGGACTCCTAAATCAATTGGGCCATGATCAGAATGAAAATGACAGTATCTCATATGCCTAGGAAATGGAGTTAAACTAGAGGTCTAGTGTGGCAAAACTCTAGGAAGTTTCTACTAATGGTACCGCTCTCCTGTTAGTTACTCATGCTCTAAACCTCAGCTATTACTTCCTCTGTCCCATAACTAATCAACAACCAAATCCTATCTATTGCATTAAAGTGATTGATACATGTCCCCCAGTGACAGTTCCAATCCATTCCTACCAGACTACAGCAATACCTTCAATCTAACTGGTTTCTCTATTTTAGGAGTATCTCCTCTATTATCTATGTTACATGTCAATGGCTCCGTAATTTTCCCTTAAGTACAGTTCAAGCATTATATACCAGATTAATTCCAAAATAAAACCTGACACTGAAAGCCTTCTACAATCTGGGTCCAAGTTAACTTTCCAATCTCTTCTCCCTATGCAACCTTTACAAGCTACATTCTAGACACATCAATTACCCATTCCCATGTTTTCTGCCTAGTATGCCCATCCCCCTTATAACTACCTGTATCTCAAGTCCTTCCCATCCTTTAAGTACTAATCAGGTCAAAATACATTTCTTCCATACAGTCATCCAAAATTTATCCAAATAAAATTAAACATTCTTTTCCTTACACTTTCATGACATTTTAATGAGATCTATTGTGACACTTAGCCAAGACTGACACATATTAATTTACATATATTTGCATAACGATTAGTTTGATTTCTTTGTATATTATACTATGTCTATCATAGGGTATGGTTAAAAGTAAATCTCCAATATGGCTTCAACTAAATACCTAACTGGATATTATAAAGCCACTACCTAACCTGGGAAGAATATGATCAAATTATTCGCTTTAAACTCATTTCTGACTAGCTAAACTAACTGGGGAGTGGTAAAAGTCAAAGCTAAACCAGTGTCTCACCGACTAATAAATGGCTGGATGCTCCGGCCCTTCAGGGGCTCCATGCTCATTGGCATGGGCTCTGGGGTAGACAGCCAGTAAGAATAGTCATTTCTTGAAGCAAAGTTGCAAACATTATTGATGTTGCAGAACATGAAAGGCATGGTACTGAAGCGACGAAGGCAGCTACCAGCCGTCCCTAGGAAGAATTGGGGAGAAAAGGATGAAGGATTATATACTATTATGATACTTTAGTTTCTTTTGAAGCCCTAACAAACAGCCTGTCAAGAAGAAATTTGTTTCTTAGATTATATATATATATATATATATACTTTGTTTTAGGTCTTCAATTATAAGATTCACATTTACTTACATTGTTAACATTTCTAAAATCAGGATATATCTTATAATTTATGTGGACATTTATTGTTGCAGTTCATTATATATTCCCCAACACTGTTTTTACACTGGTGATGCATTTAAAAACAATGGTGTCTTATGGAGAATATTGAGCAATTTATTATGAACAAGTGAAGAACACACACAGTTCTTATAATATTTTGTTAGTACTTCCTCTCCAGGCTATCCTCTCTTCTTCCAAGACATCCTCAGTATGTATCTTGTTTGTTTTTGCAATCTCTTTGAATCTAGGGACAACAAGTAGTGCTGATCAGTACGCACAGCAACCATGAACGGGTTTGGAGGTGAATAATAAAAAGGAAAAAAATAAGAGAGAAAGGAAGGATGCAAGGGAAAAAAATTCAGAACTGGTAAAGGCAATGGAGGTTATATCTATCTATATATCTATATATAACTCTAAAAGTCATCTCTTTTATTCTTTTTTTAAAGATTATTTATTTATTTGACAGAGAGAAGCACAGCAAGAGAGGGAACACAAGCAGAGGGACTGAGAAAGGGATAAGCAGGCCTCCTGCCGAGCAGGGAGCCAGATGTGGGACTTGATCCCGGGTCTCCAGGACCATGACCTGAGCTGAAAGCAGTCGCCCAACCAACTGAGCCACCCAGGCGCCCCTCTTTTATTCTTTTTTATTCACCAAAGAATGATGAAAAATGGTGGACCTGCTCACACATTTTTAAGTTTAAGTATAAAAATTTTCATCAGAATTTTCAAACTGATACTATACCAGTTATTAAGATATTGGTTAGTGTCTCTTGGCTCCAAAGCTACCTTTCTATACTCCACTTTGTGATACTGGAGCCTGGGACTTTGCAAACCACATTTCAAATGTTACCAGCTGTCAAGTCTAGTATTTTGTCAATATATTATATTTAAAAACAAACTTTTTTTGCTCTTTTAAATATATCCAACATAATGATTTGAAACCTAACATACAGTTTTTAAAGTACTCATCTTTAACAAGTGGAAGTCATTCAATGTGCCTTTTGCATTGGAAATTATATGTCCCTTCCACTCTTCTCACACAGTTTTTCCTAATGTGTTTTTTATTTTAAGTTTACTTTATTGATTATCCTATTTTTCTGAAATAAGAATCTATAATAACTTTTAAAAAATTTCTATGATCATAAGGCTTTACATGTTAAATGTTTTTTGAATTGTCATCATTATATTGGAAATTTACAAAAAATATAGATAATATAAATTTTGATCATTACTAAACACAAAAAGTCAACTTTTGTTGGAAATGCATTTCCTAATGAGATGGATTAGAGTGAATTATAGAGTCTCAGTTAATGGAGACTTTAATGAAACCATTATTTTGGGTTGTCCCTTTGAATTTGTCCCCAGAGGTTTTCACACTTCAAGGCAATATGCAATAGTATGATTCTTTCATAAAGTGAGAGATGGGTGATAGTGAAAGGGTGATAGTGAAATGGGATTATCCAAGCATATACACAGGCAGTTCAACTTCAGAAGAAAAGGCATATGAAAGTTGAGGATTTGAAACTTGATTCCGTTAAAATTATGCCTGTGTAGTTCTTAGAAATTCCTCGTGTATCCAAAGGAATATGCTTATCTCAGATTAAAGATGACTGCAAAAAGACCAATAGTTCTTAAACCTACTGGGTCATCATAATCATTGGGAATTATTGTGTAAGAGGTTTCGGATGGGTCTAGGAATCTTTTCAAAACTTCCCCAGGTTGAAAATCATTGATTCAGCCTAATTAATTCTTTTTTCAGAGGAAAAAGGCTGGCTAAGAGAAAGGTGATTAACTCAAGGCCATATGAAAGTGAATGACAAATTGGCATAATACGGATGGATTTACTGGTGCAGACACTCTGGAAAACAGTATGGAGGTTATTCAAGAAGTTGAAAATAGAGCTACTTTATGAGCCAGCAATTGCACTGCTGGGTATTTACCCTAAAGATATAAATGTAGTAACCCGAAGGGGCACATGTACCTGAATATTTATAGCAGCAATGTCCATAAGAGCCAAACTATGTAAAGAACCTAGATGTCCATCAACAGATGAATGGATAAAGAAGATGTGATACACACACACACACACATACACACACACGCACACACACACACACAAGAATACTATGCAGCCATCAAAAAAGGAAATCCTGTTATTTGCAATGACACAGATGGAACTGGAGGGTATTATGCTGAGCAAAATAAGTCAATCAGAGAAAGACAATTATCATATCTCTCTGATATGAGGAATTTAAGAGGCAAGGCAGGCATTCATGGGGGGTAGGGAGGGAAAAAATGAAGCACGATGGGACCAGGGATGGAGACAAACTGTAAGAGACTCTTAATCTCAGGAAACAAACTGAGGGTTGCTGGTGGGCGTGGGGGAGGGATAGGGTGGCTGGGTTATGGACACTGCAGGGGCAGGTGCTATGGTGAATGCTGTGAATTGTGCAAGACTGATGACTCACAGACCCGTACCCTGAAACAAATAATACATTATGTGTTAACAGAAAAAAAAGAAAAGAAAACGGATGGATTTAGCACTGGTAGGTGTTGGATTCAATTCTTTTTTTTTTTTTAAATTTTATTTATTTGACAGCAAGAAACACAGCGAGAGAGGGAACACAAGCAGGGGGAGTGAGAGAGGGAGAAGCAGGCCTCCTGCTGAGCAGGGAGCCCGATGTGGGACTCGATCCCGGGTCTCCGGGATCATGACCTGAGCCGAAGGCAGTCGCTCAACCAACTGAGCCACCCAGGCGTCCCTGGATTCAATTCTTATCTCCAGCACTGAATGCGTAGATTTGAATTAGTCACTTAACTTCTAAGCCAGTTTTTTTGAGTATAAAATATAAGAAAATAATACTTGTCCTATATATTTTTTGATTATAGTTGTGAAAATCAAATTGGAGAATGGAAATCAAAGTACTTTTTATTTATAAAGTAATTTAAAAATAATACAATGTTTGGCTGCATCTATGCTTTAGGCTGCACACAATGATGCATAATTTTGTATAGTCTCCAAATTTTTGCAGTAAATTTTGAAGAAAAATCGCATGAATTCTCAATGCCTCTCACTTTCTAAACCTTGCTTTTAACAGATTAATGATTCTTAGTATTTTTTTTGCTCCCATACAGAATAGTTTTAGTATTCCATCTGTACCTCCACCCTCTTTTATAAATTAATATATAATGTATTATTTGTTTCAGGGGTACAGGTCTGTTGAGTCATCAGTCTTACACAATTCACAGCCCTCACCATAGCACATACCCTCCCCAATGTCCATAACCCAGCCACCCTATCTCTCCCCTCCTCCTCCCCACCAGCAACCCTCAGTTTGTTTCCTGAGCTTAAGAGTCTCTTGTGGTTTTTCTCTCTCCTCAGCCCCATCTTATTTCATTTTTCCCTCCCTTTCCCCATGACCCTCCACCCTGCCTCTCAAATTCCTCATATCAGTGAGATCATGCGATAGTTGTCTTTCTCTGATTGACTCATTTCACTTAGCATAATACCCTCTAGTTCTATCCACATCATTGCAAATGGCAAAATTTTGGTTTTTGATGGCTGTATAATATTCTATTGTATATATATACACCAAATCTTCTTTATCCATTCATCTGTTGATGGATATCTAGGTTCTTTCCATGGGTTGGCCACTGTGGATATTGCTGCGACAAACATTGGGGTGCATGTATCTTTTTGGATCACTACATCTGTATCTTTCTGGTAAATACTCAGTAGTGAAATTGTTGGGTTGTAGGGTAGCTCTATTTTCAACTTTTTGAGGAACCTCCATACTGTTTTCTAGGGTGGCCGCACCAGCTTGTATTCCCACCAACAGTGTAGCAGGGTTTCCCTTCACCCGCATCCTCACCAACATCTGTCATTTCCTGACTTGTTAATTTTAGTCATTCTGACTGGTGTGAGGTGGCATCTCATTGTGGTTTTGATCTGTATTTCCCTGATGCCAAGTGATGTTGAGCCCTTTTTCATATGTCTGTTGGCCATGTGGATGTTTTTTATTTTTTTAAAAGATTTTATTTATTTATTTATTTGACAGAGAGAGAGAGAGATCACAAGTAGCAGAGAGGCAGGCAGAGAGAAAGGATCCAGGAAGCAGGCTCCTCGCTGAGCAGAGAGCCCAACGTGGGCCTCGATCCCAGGACCCTGAGATCATGACCTGAGCTGAAGGCAGAGGCTTTAACCTACTGAGCCACCCAGGCATGGAAGAGACTCTGCAATCTGGGATCATTCTTGGGATCTTGAGCCCCATATCATGGCCTTCCCATGTCTGAGGCCTCTACTGTACCTGAATCAGGGCCCATTTGTAGCCTGTAAGTCTGAATGCATAGTATGACAGCTCTTGTTTGACTGAATACATGCATTTTGACAAGTTACAGTGATATACTGGATAGCAGATTCCATTTTTAAATTTCACAGTGCTCAAAAACTTCAAGATTTTATTTATTTATTTGACAGAGAGAGAGAGATCACAAGTAGAGAAAGAGGCAGGCAGGGAGCCCAATGTGGGGCTTGATTCCAGGACCCTGAGATCATGACCTGAGCTGAAGGCAGAGGCTTAACCCCACTGAGCCACCCAGGCATGGTGCTCAAAAACATTTAATGAAAAAAAAACAAAAAAACAAAAAAACAAAACAAAACAAAAAAACACAAACATCTAATGGTTCCCTGAGTATTAAGTGTGGATTTGACGTTTATAAGCTTGATTATAGGTATAAGTAAAGATTCTGATAATGAAGACAGAATGGTCTAAAAGGAGAAGAATTTTATGGGAGGAACGCAGATTTACATAAAAGGTAAGAATATTATCACCATGAAGATTTGTCAATTATAAAATTAGAAAAAGAAGATGATACCTACAGAAAGTAAATGTGGGAAGGAAAAACAGCAGAGGAAAGATGAAAAGGAGACAGAAAAGTAGAAGTGGGAGAAGAAAGATGGCTATCTGGCTTCATAAAATGACCTGTGATTCTTGGCTTCCATGTCGGTGGAGATGCATACTCCAGTGGGCCAGCATGATCAGGCAGGTGTGGCCACATGCCCTGGGAATACAGTGAGTTAGGAAGACCTCTGGAGGTCTCCGTTGCTGCAGAACTGTTTTCACAAAATAGCCTAGCTAAAGAGACCTCAGGAGGCCTCTTACTATGGAGACCCCAGAAACTGGGAGCCCAGACTATCTTCTTAAATGTCTTTATGGAGACAAAGGGGATAATGATCCCTAAAATTGGCAGCTACAGGTCAAACAATGGGGCTTTGAGATCCAAAGTTAAAACTCCACAAAAGGAAATGTTGAGGATTGGAAGATGTCTTGAGAGTCATCCAGTCCACTCTTATCCCATCAGCTAATCTGCTCACCACAGTATAGAGAACATGCATGGGAACACAGTAAATAAAGTATATTTTATATAGAAATATGGTGCTTTACACAGTTTTAATCTACTCTGATACTTTACAAAGCTATGACACTTATTTTAGGAAATACAAACTAGCATAATTAGGAAATGACCTTCATTTTTTGATTAAGAAATCAAGATTCTCTTTAGAACTTACCTTTCAACTTGATGAAGACCAGTGTCAGAGAAGAAAAAACTATCTCCTATGAATAAACACTGCCCACTCAAGCAATTAATATACCTACCATAGACAGCCCAGGGAATCTGTTTTCTTAATAACTAAGCTAACAAAAGAGTACATGTGGCCTTCCCCAAAATGTGCTGCTTTAGGCCAAGAATTGTACCTCACACTAGCTAACTAATGCTTTTAGAGTAATGCATTATTTATTTAAAACTTACAGTGAATATATTTAGCTGCCCTTGACATGGTCTTCAATTCGGAAGCCCCCCCACCAAATAGAGAGATACACTTTCTCCAAGGCTATTCCAGAATCCAATAGGATTTTCAAAACAAAACAAAGCACATAATAAAAAATAAGATGCCAGTTATCTCACCCAAACACACAGTAAAAAATAAGATGCCAGTTATCTCACCCAAGTCTTGACCGTGAGCTCTTTTATTTCCTTGAACATACAGGAGAGAAAAGCCTTCATAAATCTGGACAGTTCCATGTGGGCATTGTGGCGCATCTGTTGTCTGGCTGTGACGTGTGATGAGGAATCCATGGGCGATAGAGGAAGCTCCTGGAGGACCTGGGGGACCTTGCATACCATCTGGTCCAGGGGGACCATCCAAACCACGGGTACCTATTTCCATGGAATCATCAGTATACAAAATTTAAGTAAGCTCTGATCCTACTATTATGGCTACTGGCAAAACATTATGATCTCATTTGATTCATTAATTTAGTCAATATTTATAAAGTGCCTATTAAGATACTGTCAGATATCATGGATTTTGAGATCAATAAAATATGGTCCCTGCCCTCAAAGAGATTTAAATACATATTTTTTCTAATGGAATTGACAACATTAGGAACTAAATGAGTACTGTGCGATGGAACATTAGATGGAAGAAGTGATGTTTATTTGGGAAGTGTGTATATTATCTCGTCTCTTGCTCTACTAAAGGATCCAAACCCCATGATGAAATTTCAGTCTGCTGTTTTGTTCATCAATGAGAAAGGAAGGGCGTGGTTGCCATCAGTCTACCAGTTTCAGTGCTGAAAAACATTTTCCTTTGAATCTGTCTGGGGAATTATTCTCGGGCATACCTTTTTGTTTAGAGAATAGGCAGGGCACTACTAAAGCAGGCTTTTCAAAATGTCTATTTTCAGTTTATCATTGGTTCCACTTCTCCGTTTAGTCTCTTGAATTGAGCCTATTTTAAAATTATCTTTATACACAGGCCTTTTGCCACTGTGTATATGCATTTTCACTTCGGGGAAACTTTACAGCAATACCCATATGTGATGAAGACAACACTAACTTGTTTCTTCCCTGATATACAGTTAATGAAATGGCAGGGTATTGGTTCCAGGAAGGCCCTAGGGATTACTAGTCTGTCTTGTTGCCACTGATATTTTTTGCCAATAAATATTCTTTATATTATTTAGAGTTCTATTTATATTGTCTAGATTGGCTAACACATATTAAAAATCTAATGAGTTTATGATCTTTTATTTCTGTTTTAGCAATCTTACTTCAGAGTGGTTTTTAATTTTTATCTTGTTTATTGAAGTATAGTTAACAAACAGTATTATATTCATTTCAGGTATATGAGACAGTGATTCAACAATCCTATACATTACTCAGTGCTCAGCATGACAAATGAGCACTCTTAATCCCCTTTATCTATTTCACCTCCAAGCACACCTCCCCACTCTGGCACCCACCAGTTTGTTCTCTGTATTTAAGAATCTGTTTTTTTGTCTCTTTTTCCTTTGTTCATTTATTTCTTAAATTCCACATATTAGTGAACTCATATGGTACTTATCTTTGTCTCTGACTTATTTCACTTAGCATTATACCCTATAGGTCTATCTATGTTGCTGTAAATGACAAGATCTCATTATTTTTTATGGTTAAGTAATATTCCGTTGTGTGTGCACACCACCTCTTCTTTATCCACTCATCTATTGACGGACACTTGGACTGCTTCCAGGATATCTTAGCTATTGTAAATGACCCTACAATAAACAAAGGGGTGGGTATATCTTTTTGAATTAGTGTTTCGTCTTCTTTGGGTAAATACCCAATAGTGGAATTACTGAATCATGTGGTAATTCTATTTTTAATTTTTTGAGGAACCTCTATAATGTTTTCCACAGTGGCTATACCAGTTTGCGTTCTCATCAATAGTGTATGAAGATTCCTTTTTCTCCACGTCCTTGCCAACACTTGTTATTTCTTTTTGATTCTAGCCATTCTGATGTGAATAAGGGGATATCCCATTGTTGTTTTGATTGGTATTTCCCTGATGATTAGTGATGCTGGGCATCTTTTCATATGTCTGTTGCCATCTGTATGTATCCTTTGGAAAATGTCTATTAAGCTCCTCTGTTATTTTTTATTGCAAGGTGACGCAATTCTTTTTGGAAGTAGCTTGAGAACATACTGGAAATCTAGTGGATACCAGATTCAATATTATCAGGAGCACCCATTAATGAATGAACTAAATACCTGAAAATCAATTTGTTATCTCAGTATCTGAGATGCACTCTGATTCTCAAAGCTCTATGGGGAGCACTTTACACTTCATAAACCTTACAACTGTATTATTGAATTTTATAGGGGAAATTACACTCTGTAGTCATATTTTCAAATGTAGAAAGATTCACAATAGTTTCAAGATGGTCATGGGATTTGAATCAATATACTGAAAATTATCGGAACAGGTAAGTGCAGTGAATACCTAGAAAAACCTCATCTTGAGGAAAAACTGTTTCCCAGTGCTCTAAACACACAAATAAAAACAAGCTTTCTATGCTTTTCTTATACTGGCAAATCTTGTATGTGCTGTCCTATTTTTCCCCCAGCAAGAGATTCACCAGATAGCTATACTCTCCCAAGGAAAAACTCTCACAGCTCCAATTGGACGTCTAGGGATCTCTCAGACTTGAGACTACTATCAACAGCAGTGTTTTACTTGTCTCACCTGGCTGCCCTGGCAGACCGGGGTCTCCTTTGCGCCCTCCTGCACCATCAAAGCCAGGGAGTCCATTGCGTCCTGGATCTCCTGGAGGGCCAATTGGACCTACAGGAAAAAAATAGGGTCTTAAAATATGAGTATAATCATTCCATAACCAGCCAGATCTAAGAAACTTAAGGTCCTTGAATGTCACTAAATTCATAGTCTGGTCTTGTCTTTCTTTAATCCAGATACACAAAGGAATAGCTTAAGCCTGGGACAAAAGCAACAGACAAGGATTTAGCTTTAGTTTTAAACAATAGATTTGTCTCCGCAGAGATTCCCATAATATGGCACTTGTGTTCTCTTTGCCTCAGAACAAAATAGGAGTGCAAGGCCCAACTTTTGTTATCTCTCCCACCATAGATAAGGTTGTTACTGCCTGGTACACTTAGTTTAATGAAAGACTAACAAACCAATCACTTTTAATAAGCAAGAAAGACTGAACTTAGTTTCTAGCTTTTTTGTATAATCAAAAGTGGCTGCAAGCATAGAGTCAAAGGGCCAACTGGACAGGAGTTAGTTTAAAAATCACGAGGCTTCACAGTGGGGAGCTAATGGCTGATCAAATTAGCTTTCTATCCTTCCAGTGGCTGGAATAGAGAAAGCACTAGATCTTAAATGCGTATTAATTTCATTACAAAGTTTTAAATAACATTAACTCAATCATTCAAATTAGAATTGCCAGAGGAACCGGCTAGAAGAGATTAGACTGGGCCTAAAGGAAATTAGGGCGTGAAAAATTAACACTTTTAAGAAAAAAGGAAATGGGATCTGTTGTGGTCTGGTAGTCTACTAGTTGTTCAGACTCCTCTTCTCAGAGACAAACCATGACAAGTAAAAAAAGAACTAGGGGAATGTTCTCAAATAGATAAGGCTTAGAAAGATGATCTGCAAAGGTACCTGGTAAGCCTTGAGGTCCCGGTAGTCCTGGCAGACCTTTTAATCCAGGCTGGCCTGGGATCCCTGGTGGACCAACATCTCCTTTGATTATAATACTTTGTCCTGAAGGACCAGGTAATCCAGGGGGACCTAACAGGCAAAACATACAAATTGGAAGGGAGGAAAGACAAAGGCCAGAAGGAATAGGTGCCAAAGTGTCCTAAGGTCAGAACAAAAATTGGTGCAAAAGAAACAAGTTACATTTGTTGAAATGTTACCATGTCCAACAGAAATCTGTTTGGGAAAGCCATCATCTCCCCCAGAAGACTAAAAAAATAAATAATTTCCTTAGGGTCAACAGAAAAATTAGGCCTACTGTCCATATTTTCAAGCCTTGAAGCATGACTTGGTTACTAGAAAGTCTAATCCATTATAAATCTGTGAACACTGGTGTCAGGGGAAGATAATTCTATTTCCTGACAAGTCTATTCTGATTCTAACATCATTTGCAGTTCTTGTTTGTTGTGCTTGTCAAGCATCCCACTGAACTAGTAAGGGAATTTAGCAGATTTCCTATTTCAGTTTACAGGAAACTTCTATAAGTCTCCAGCAAAAAGAACTATTTTCATATTAAAATTATTTTCAATTAAAAATGACTTGTTTGGGCGCCTGGGTGGCTCAGTGGGTTAAGCCAATGCCTTCAGCTCAGGTCATAATCTCAGGGTCCTGGGATCGAGGCCCGCATGGGGCTCTCTGCTCAGCAGGGAGCCTGTTTCCTCCTCTCTCTGCCTGCCTCTCTGCCTACTTGTGATCTCTCTCTCTCTCTCTCTGTCAAATAAATAAATAAATAAATAAATCTTTAAAAATGACTTGTTCTTATAATCTGTTCAACAGAATATGGGAAAGTTAGTATAAAATCTAATAAAAAATCTTAATGAAGCATTCTTGTTAGTCCTGCATACATCTTAAACTTAAAAGATCTGGTTTCAATATTTCCTTAATAAAAGAGAGAGGTTGAGAGATCAGTAAATAGAGGGAGAATTTTGCCTACTTGCTCTCAGTTGTTGGGGATTGAGACTCTAAAAGTTTAGTTCAAAGACAGAATGCAAACTTTCAAATTCTTCAATGTGTTTAAGAATCAGGTATAACTAGTTCCTGGAGTAATTCTTACCTGGGGGGCCAACAAGTCCTGGATCCCCCTCAGGACCAGCTGAACCAGGTACTCCACTGGGTCCCTTTATGCCTGAAAAGAGGGTACATACAATGGTACCACAAAGCAATAGGGCCATAGCATTTTCCCAGTCAAATCAGAAAATGGGTATCTTATCCCAAAGGAGTTTAACATAAAAACATCCCTTCAAATACCTGGAAATCCTGGAACACCGGGGAGACCAGGATCTCCTTTCATTCCATTGAGACCTGGTCGGCCAGGATTACCCTGAATAAATAAAATCATTAATTTTAGAAAAGAACTGAAGGGGGAGGGAGTGTTATACAGTATTCATATTCACTGACAGCACTTGTTCTAGAGTCAAACTTCTAGGATTCAAATCCCAATTTTGCCCTTTATTAGCTTGTATGACCTTGAGTTGATTATTTAACTTTGATTAGTAGTTTTCTCACCTCTAACATTAAGAAAATAATAGTATCTACTTCATGGTTTGGTTTCTTTGTGAGGATTAAATGAGATAGCTCATATTAAGTACTCAGAAAACTAGCATGTAGTGTGTAATTAATAAATGGCAGCTATTATTTTATTATCATGAACAAAGGCACTATGTTAAGTGTAGCACTAAGGTTATAAATGTTTGGGTGAGAATCATTTCATGTACAGAAGTGATGAAGTCTGTAAGACTTAGCAAAAAATGTAGCAGGGCCTATTAATTAATTGCGTTTGGGGGCCAGGAAAACTATGGGAAAAAGAAGAGTTGACAGTAAGTCTAGAATATACCTAAAGGAAGAATAAATGTGGGACAATGAAACTTTTATCAGTAGGACTGAAAAAGCAGCTAACCCAGAACATATTCCAACATGTAAGAAATGGCTAAAAAAGGAGGGCAATGTTAGAAAGACAGGATCCAGCTTGAAGAAGTCTCCAAATCCACGATAATTAGAGCATTGGAATAGACGATAGTTTAAAAAATTATGAATCATTAAAAAGAGAATCTATGAGTCCATACTAATAGTAAATAGATAATACATGGAAGAGAAGGGAGGCTTTTCTTACCAAAGGGCCAAGTGTATATGTGGAGGTAGTGCTAGAGTTAGAAAATCATCATTTGCCACTATTCACATTACTCAACCACTATCTTGATTGGTTGAGGCAAAAATCATAAATGGATATTAAACATATGGGGAAATTTTGATGAGGAGTAGTATATTTGCATGATCTTAATGTGCCTTTCCACAGTTTTGCTTATTAGTTACAAGGGGAAGAAGAGTAACCATGCAGTGGAGAAATCAGAGAACAACTTGTTGGAATGATCAAAATTAAGATCACTAGTGAGGGGCAGATGAACATTGTGGGCCTAAATATCTGATGGAGGACACAGCATCACTCATGTAGTGTGGGGATGCATAATGAGAATAAAGAAATAACAGACAAAAGAAGAAACATTCTGTCTTAAAAAATGGTAGGGGGCACCAGGTGGCTCAGTCTGTTAAGTGCCAAGTCTTGATTTTGACTCAGGTCATGATGTCAGGGTTGTGAGATAAGCCCCATGTCAGACTCCACACTCAGCACAGTCTTCTTGGGATTCTCTCTCTTCCTGTGCCCCTCCCCCCGCCAAATAAATACATAAATCTTAAAAAATTAAAATAAAAATGGGAAGGAGCCACATTTCTTCAACAGTGCCAAGATCATGAAATTAAAAAAAAAAACTGCTTAGCAACTGTTTCAGATTGAGGGAGCATAAAGTGATACGACAGTTAAATGCAATGCATAACTTGGTCTACACTGGAGGAAAAGAATGCTATCAAGGACAATTACTAGGTCAACCAATACAATTAGAATATGTAAAGTAGAAACAGAAGTTTATATTAATGTTTAATTTCCTGAAGTTCATAACCGTGCTGTTATTATATAAAAGAATATCCTTAATTTTAGGAAATCTCCTGCAGTGCCAAAAAGGCAGGATAGTTACAACTTATTCCCATATATATATACATATATATATATGTATATATATATACACACACACACACACACACAGAATATGGGGCAAAACATTAACAACTAGTCCATCTGGGTAAATGATACATGAAAGTTTTTTTTTTTTACCATTCTTGGAATTTTTCTTTGTTTAATGTTATTTCCATTAAAAAATTAGAAATGGTGCAAATGTAAGAACTAACTTGCACAAAAGAAAATGAATAAAACTTGATAATACTAGATTTATAAAATATTGCTATTAGGCAGTAGTCTTAAATCAGGCATAGAGACATATGAACTGGAAGCACCTGGGAAATGAATGAGGGGAGAGAGTAAGGATAGAATGAATAGAGAGGACTCAAATTTTAAGAGTATGTGTCTAGAATAGTGATGACATGAGGAAAAAAGGTTAGTTGTTGGAAAGCTTTAAGGACTACTGTTTTAGGTTTTTTTCTCTTTTTTCTGCTAGAAAGCAGTCATGAGAGTTAAAAGATTGAGCCCAGCCCAAGTTGTATGGGTTGCAATATCTAACAACAATCTTTCTGAATGAATGCAAGAAGTGTTAATGATCCATAAAGAAGCACGTGACTTTCTAGGTCACTGAAACCAATGTGGAAAGTACATGAATACAAATTTAGGGATATGTTATTCCCTTTTTAAGGTGAAGACAGAAACCCAAAGTGTCTATCTGTGTTCCTCATAGACACAAAAGCAGAAGTGTGCAGGGGAGCTGAAATGCCCTAACTCTATCTAATTTCAAAGTCTAAAATATCCCCACTCAACTATAATTACTTCCCTATGAATGGTCTCATGCACATGTAATGCTCTGATATATACATCTTTTTTTATGAATTTGCTTTCACTGAAATGAAGGTTTCTCAAATCTAAATAACACACATATCAATGACTCCAGGTAAAATATTTTGTGAGGAACCCTTTAAATATAAAGCAGCTAAGTCCCTTTAGTTGGAAGAAGACAGAAAACTTGCCTTTCTCTTCTTTTGTAATTCACCAGTGAGGCATGCATACAACCTTGACCAGTAAATACTAACAAAAATAATGCAGTTTAGAATTCTCATTTTGAATGCAAATGCCCACACCCCTTTCTCTTCAAATTTCTACTCCCATTTCCTACCTGGAGTCCTGGTGGTCCTTGATCTCCTTTGAAACCAGGCAAACCAGGTTGCCCAGGTTGGCCTGGATTTCCTCTCTCTCCTTTAATACCTCCATTTCCAGGGAGACCCCGGGGACCTTCTGGACCTGGTAGACCTTCACAATGCACAACACATGGCCATATTTCAGTATAGCATAAAAGTAGTATTAAAAGGCTGGCTTCTAATATATCAGTCTTCTAAATCCTATTAGTTTACAGGATAAAATCCAGACTATATAAAAACATATAGGCTGGGTTCTTTTTGTTGTCAACACTGGTCTTGCAGTCCCTTTTAGTTTACATTTTATTATACATTAAATTTATTAAGCTCATACTTAAAGACAGGACGCAGGATATTAAAATAAAGACTGCTTCTGTAAACCCTCAGGGTTTTACTTAAGTGAAAAGAAACAAACATCATACAGAGGGCACTGTTCTCAAACTGAAGCATACATCAGAATCCCCTGGAGGGTTTGTTAAAACAGACTCCTGGGCTCACCCAGGAATTCTGGATTCAGAAAGGCTGCGGAGGGATCCACAAAAGTACATTCTACCAAGTGCCCTGTAACTAAAGCTGCTGGTTCAAGATCACACTTTAAGAATCACTACTGTAGGGCAATCAGGGATTCAAGTCATCTGTCACATTGTGATTAACAGTAGATTGCTTGACTTATAAGTAGTTATTTTGTTAAGTAGTATTTGTAAGTAGTTTCATTCAGCTTTTATAACTATGCAATTAAGATAGTTACTTAAGCAAGCTGTTTAATTTCATTTTAGTGACATGCTTACTACTACATGGTAATATTTTAGTGTCATAAATATATTAATGCAATATAGTACTTTTGAGTGTATTTTAAACATGTTTTCATATTCTTTGCATTTTAAATATTTCTGAAGAAAAATTCTGCATGTCTTGTGAATAAAGAAAATTATTTAAAATAGGATTTTGCTAAGCTCTTTTCCTTATACGTTTTTAACTCTTCATTCTAAATAAAGATATCAGGTCCACTAACCAACCAAGAAGATCTTATCAGTGGACACATCTTTTATCACTAGGTGGGAAATAGCTGTTACTTGCTTGCTAAGCAGTGGATGAAGCTAAGACCAACTAGTTCTGCCTTAAGAAACTAAGTATGAAGCACTAAATGATGAACAGGCAATAGCACTTGCACATTTTCTTCTTTGGTAACCTTAGTTTTTCATTGGTTTCAACAAAAAAGGAAGGTATGAAGTGATTAATTTTGAAGGAAATATAGGTAAATGAATTTAGAATACTTAAGTTCATGCTTACCTATGGACAGAGGGTCATCTTTCTGATTTGAGATAAAATTCAGACTTTAGTTCCTTTCCAATACTCTTAAGACCTAGAATCAGTGACTACATGCTAACAAGGCAGCATGGCATATGGATTAAGAATAAGCCTGGTGGGGGCGCCTGGGTGGCTCAGTTGGTTAAGCGACTGCCTTCGGCTCAGGTCATGATCCCGGAAACCCGGGATCGAGTCCCACATCGGGCTCCCTGCTCGCGGGAAGCCTGCTTCTCCCTCTCTCACTCCCCCTGCTTGTGTTCCCTCTCTGGCTCTGTTTCTCACTGTCAAATAAATAAAATATTAAAAAAAAAAAGAATAAGCCTGGTGGTGGGTATTAAGGAGGGCATGTATTGCACAAAGCACTGGGTGTAGTGCATAAACAATGAATCTTGAAACACTGAAAAAATAAAATGAATTATTAAAAAAATTTTAAAAATTAAGGCTCAAAAGAAAAAAAAAAGAATGCTGGACTCTAGCTGGAATGCTGGGCTGGAATCCCAGCTCCAATTATTATTAGCTGTTAGACCTTAGGAAGTTTATTAATCTCCTTGGCCTTGATTTCCTCCTCTTTAAAATGGAAATAAGAGGGGCATCTGGGTGGCTCAGTCATTACGCATGTCTGCCTTTGGCTCAGGTGATGATCCCAGGGTCCTGGGATCAAGCCCCATATCTGGCACCCTGCTCAGTGGGGAATCTTCTTTTCCCTCTCTCCCCCTGCTTGGGTTCCCTCTCTTGCTCTCTCTTTGTCAAATAAATAAAATAAAATCTTTAAAAAACATAAAATGGAAATAAGAATAGTACCTACTTCATCAGGCTGATCCAAGGATTAAATAAGATAATCTGTATAAGTTACTTAACATGGTGCCTGGTACACAGTAAGAATTATGTAAGAGGTTTTTAAAAATTATTATTACTACTATTACCTTCATTACTAGTAAAACTGAAAGTAAGAACATAGCTTTAAAATATGAGCCCATTTTAAATCCTTCAGCTATTTTCTACTACGTAATTTCCTAATATAACACTATTCTATCTGGCACATGAGAAAGAGGGAGGAGGTTCACAACAGAAAAACAATTGTTTTATCTTTAAACAGTTTAAATTATATAGTCGCCCAAGGCTAGCAACCAGGAAGACACACTTATAAATTCCCTTCCCAATCAGAAAGGGTTGGAGTACTTTGCACTGAAATAAACAAACAAGAGCAACTGCTGGGTTCCTACCCCAGATAGGGTGTTCTAAGCAAAATAATTAGTTTCATCCATAATGTATAATTTGGACTAGAAATCAGGTAGTACATCATCTTTTTGGGGAAAAAAATAAACTATCTGTTAATCAGCCTAACAATGAGGGAGTAAGATTAAGATGAGGGAAAAAATGGGAATCTTTTATGATCCTCTTCCCTAGTCTGAAAAGTTATCAGAATATTTGAAAAAAAAATAGTCATGTTATGGGCATTGTTCTTTCTGCAATTAAAAGAAAATATTGGGTAATTTACATGTTATTAATTCAGACCTGCCATTCTGGAGTCCCTCAAATTTAGTGATTTGATAATGATATAAGGGACATACATGTTTTATTTTTAATAGTACTCAATAGTAACCCTCTTCCATTTTTGAAAATAGCCACATAAACACATATCAGGAGCAATGTCATCCAACAAAAATCAATATGCAGCGGTTACAAAGAGGCCAGATGCCTGTCTAAAAATCTTAATGCAGTCTTAAAAATAACATATCCATCAACATGTCTTCACATATGGATTATCGATTACAAATAATTGAAACTATGAAGACCTAATGTCATTTCAAATTTGATTATAAACAAGTCACATTATCTTCACCAATATGTTAAATATCAGAGCAGGTAGTATTTGAGGATAACAGCCCTCTTCAATTACTTCTGAGTTACAGCAAAAAAAAAACCCCAAAAAACCCAAAAAATGTGCAATTTCTCTTATCATACATACAAAACATAAAAAAAAAAGAATTGACCAGTGAAGAGTCTAACCTTGAAAACCTGGGTAGATCAGAGTTCACCAAAGCCCAAAGATCGATGTTAGCAGTATCAGACATCACACAGTACAAAATAAGATTATGAGTTAGAAGTGGTTCACATTATAGTACAAGTTAAACAACAATCCTCTTTACCAGCATTTCTCATACCTATAGCATAATCAGTATGCAAACAGAACCATATAGAAGTATAGAGAGCCAAATATTTTCAAATAGAGCTTATTAAAGGAAATAAGCTGCCAGTTTTCATTAATCCAAAAAAATGGAAAACTGTACTAAAGGTATCATGTTAACACTACTACTGTGGCTTTCCAAAAGTTAGCATCTCAAACATTTAAGTTGGTAAGATAGTACCATTTCGCTGATTGCCTTCCATTCCCTTCACAAAGGGATAATTTTGGATAAATGCTTACGTTTATCTTGGCCTCTGCCTTCCTTTAGTAAAAACTCAAGGTGCAAATTTCTTGATATGTTCAGACTGCCTCAAAGAGGTACAGTCAACTTTAAAGGACTCATTAGACAAAAATACCAAGTTCACAGGTAACTAAAAAGAGAAATTAAAATAAAGGTACACAAAGGCCATTACCAACTGTACTTTCATTTGTCTTCTTTGAAAATCATTCTATGAAGCCACATTCTGATTTTTCATAATTTATCAAGAAGCTTTATTCTGTGAATTACTACTTATAACAAGTTACTCAAAGGGAAAGAGCCAATATGTTTTTGTTCACCACTCAATGTTAAAATAAAGAACGAAATTTTCCAAAAATGTGAAGACCATCAGTGAAGGGGTACATTAAAAATATTGACATGCAATATCCTACCCCAAACCACAGAAAATATCACATATACCTTATTATTCAATGCACATATTATATCAGGCTATTAACTATTAAAAGCAGGATCATTAAATAAAAAGATAAAAAGCCTATAAATAGGACAACTCTTGGTTAATGTTAATTAACTATAAACATAATTTCCTTTCCTTAGAAGACTTGCTATGATTTATAAACACTGGGCTTAGCAGAGAGAATAAATTGTGCTAGAGCACGGAATCCTAGGAATTAGATCTAGGGTCTGTACTCGGTTCTACTATTTACATCTATAGGGCTGTGTATAATTCAGTCTCTCTGAGCTTGTTTTCTCACCCACATAATGGGAACAGTGTTATCTGCAGTAACCTTCCTCGTAGAGTTGTTTTCAAGATCAAATTCCATTTTAAAAATATAGACCTGATATCTACCATGTACAAAGTACTACAGATTAGCTACACCCTAACTCTGCCTTCAAGGAGCTTTTAATAAAAGTACATTATATGATATAAATGGTGGCATGTCACAAAAATATAAAACATCATTATTACTACCACATAATAAAACTTTTAAAAGCATCTGATAATTTGAAATTCAGAAGGCAAAAAAATCAGCTTCTGTTTGTTTAAATGGTTTCTGAACCACATACAGCAAACTAACTCAAGACCACAGTTTGAGAGTCTGGCCACACAGTTAGTTAAATAAAAAAGAATTCCTACCTAAGATAATTCTGAACTTGAGTAGATGTTTTATATATGTATTTGCTACAGGACTGATAACAAAAATGCTTAGAAAAATATCACTGAAATATGTATTTCGGTCTGAGTAGGTAACAAAGAAAACCAGATTGCATCATAGCAAAACTTCTAAGATCTTAATTTCTAAGAGATAAAATTTTAATGAGTTATATGCCAAGTCAATTTTGTACATGAAGTTCTCGATCTATTATTTCTCAAATGATCTAACAAAGTTTAACTGAAAAAATAAAAAAAAACATGAAGTCTTCTTCCTAAGTGGTAATAACTAAAGATAAGCTGATGAACTGATTGGTAAACATTATTTTATTTATTTTTATTTAAATTTAATTAGCCAGCATATAGTACATCATTAGTTTCTAGTGTAGTGTTAAATGATTCATCAGTTGCATATAACACCCAGTGCTCATCGATTTTAAATCCAGTTTCCACTGCTGCAAAGAGAACACTGTAGATACCAGGTTCCAATAACTATATAATTTAGAGTACATATGGCAAATAAGATGTCAAATTGGTTTTAAAGTGATATGCCCTGAGTTTTCTTTTTATCATGGTGACAGTTAAATAGTATGACTTGTCTTAATCTTTTTGATGACATCCATTTAGGGAAAACACAAGAAGCAGTTAATAGGGATTGATGGAACTTAGGAGGTAACAGAAAATAAGAGAGTGGAGGCAAGGTCCAGTCTGCTATAACTAAGACTCTCCTAAAATGGCAGAAGCAGCTTTGCTTCATCACTTACTATATTTATAACTAGAGTAAGAAGCCAGATCATAAGCATTGAGCCATACAACTGTCTTTGTCGGAGGATGATGTATGTTATTAGTAAAACAGACATTTAACAGAGCACTGGGAAGCCCTCAGTCAGATTCCCAGCTAGGCCAGTGACAAACAGTATGACCTTGAGCAAGCTTTTTAATGTTTTTGGGCCTCAGTTTTCTCATATGTGATGAAGATTCTCTCCTTTATTTAAACTATAGGCAGGCTCCTCTGAGCCTTCTTCTCAACTTGGTCTCATCCTTGGGCCCTTGTTCTTGGTATGCTGAAGTCTACTTTCAACAAGAATCCTTTAGCACATTAGTTTATGGAGCGTCCCCTCCCCCCACTGTTGATATCAGATCAAGTCCCTTATCCCCAGTTCTTGATGTTTAAATCTTTGGCCTGACTTTAGCAAGAATTCTATTAGGCCAATTTAGCAAGAATCTACTTGCACTTAATGTTTCATGTTAATAACTTTTGATCCACTGACTCCTTCACTCTGCTTGCTGGTTGACTATAAATCCCCGTTTATCCTTGTTTTATTCAGAGCTCAGTTTCTTTCCCCTATTGCAACTGTCTCTCCCCTACTGCAATAGTCTTAAATAAAATCTGTCTTGCCATCTTTAACAAGTGTCTGGTGAGTAATATCTCTTTGAAAAGTATAAAACTTAGGTTTCTTCTAGATCAGATACTCCATGCCTCTATGAAATTACTGGTTTGTGGAAGTAGTGAAGTAGTAAGTAGGAGTAAGTAACTAGGGAATCTTTTCAGATAGAGACAGATGGCTTCCTAAAAAGAATCTTGAAAAATTATGAGTTTTTAGTTCATAAAAGAGTATTTCCTGTCATTCCCTATAGTCACAACTCAGAAATATACGTTTTCCCCATTTTAGGTCCTCCTTAGAAATTTCAAAAGGTCTATTTATCTTGAAATAAGATATTTGTGGTTCCTTTTAGTCCTAATTATGTTAACATGTTTCACTATGAATCAGCAATTTTCCATTGAACAGCTCCTGGTAACTGTTCTTTGGTGTGTAATGTTTGTATGAAACAAATAAGAGTAAGAGGCTTCTAACCTGTGTTGGTTGTATGGATTTATTTTTTACTGTGTACCTATTACTTTATTTTCATAGCAGGAGAATTTAGAACTTTGTGACAACCCAAAATGTGAAGATGGGATGGTTTGAAAAATTATAGTTGTGGCAAGTCAAGAATAGCATATTTGCAGAATCTGATAATACATACTATTGTTTAAAAAAGAATGCCTGTTGAAGGATATGGAGAAAGGGAATTCGCCTACACTGTTGGTGGGAATGCAAATTGCTGTAGCCACTATGGAAAACCGTATGGAGGCTCCTCAAAAGTTAAAACTAGAACTACCTCATGATTGAGCAATTACACTACTAGGTATTTACCTAAAGAATACAAAAATACTAATTCAAAGGAATACATGCACCCTGATGTTTATAGGAGCATTATCTACAGTAGCCAGCTTATGGAAAGAGCCCAAATGTCCACAGACTGACGAATGGATAAAGAAGATGTAATACACACACACACACACACACACACACTCACTCTGGAATATTATTGAGCCATCAAAAAGAATAGAATCTTGTCATTTGCAATGACACGGATGGAACTAGAGAGTATTATGCTAAGTGAAATAAGTCAGTGAGAGAAAGACAAATACCATGTGACTTCTCTCATATGTGGAATTTAAGAAACAAATGAGCGTAGGGAAAAAAAGAGAGCGACAAACCAAGAAACAGACTCTTAATTGATGTTTTCTGAAAAAGTTGATAGGGATTAAGGAGTATACTTCTTGTGATGAGCACTGGCTATTGTTTGTTAGTGTTGAATCACTAAATTGTACTTAAAACTAATTTACACCGCACACTAACTGAAATTTAAATACAAAGTTAAAAAAAGATTGTCTTTTTAAAAATTTAATAATTTATTTTATTTTATGTTTTCAGTGTTCCAACATTCACTGTTTATGCTCCACACTCAGTGCTCCACACAATACGTGCCCTCCTTAATACCCACCACCAGGCTCACCCGTCCTCCCACCCCCCTCCCTTCCCAAACCCTCAGTTTGTTTCTCAGAGTCCACAGTCTCTCATGCTTTGTCTCCCTCTCTGATTTACCCCAGTTCACATTTCCTTTCCTTCTCTTAATGTCCTCCATGTTACTCCTTATGCTGCACAAGTAAGTGAAACCATGGGATAATTGAGTTCCTCTGCTTGGCTTATTTCACTCAGCATAACTACCTCCAAAGATTGCCTTTTGGAAGGATAGCTGGATTTCATTTACATTAATAGATATAAAACAAAAGTAAGAAATATACTCTACTCGGAAGGTAAAGGTAAAATATTACACGATATATTTTGGGTACTATAAATTTTTAAGTAAAAATGACAAAAATATATGAATTTTAAAATGTTAAATTAGTGGGGCACTTGGGTGGCTCAGCTGTTAAGCACCTGCCTTCAGCTCAGGTCATGATTCCGGAGTCCCAGGATCGAGCCCCACATCAGGCTCCCTGCTCAGCGGGAAGCCTGCTTCTCCCTCTCACTCCCCCTGCTCGTGTTCCCTCTCTAGCAGTGTTTTTCTCTGTCAAATAAATAAATAAATAAAATCTTTAAAAAAATAAATAAAATATTAAATTAGTTTTCCCAACTAGGTAATTTTGGGTTAGTCCAACAGACAGAAACATTGGACTCTACAGTTCTTTCAACTTTCAGAGACAGACCAACATGTAAGAACTGAATTGGCATATATGCTCTTAAAATACATGTAAGGACTTGAAACTATTAGGTAAATATATATATATGGAGAAAGAGAGGAATTACATACAGAATTATATGCATATACCACATATACATATATGTATACATATACATGTATATATGTGTAACTATATATACACAAGAAAAGTTTCAAAGTTCATGCAGTTATACTTTGGAGTTAAGGAGCTAACCTGGAGGACCTGGATAAGGATCAAATTTCACCAAGGCCCAATGTCATCATTAACAAAAAGGAAAAATATCAAAATTGTTAGCAATATCAAGAAACTAAAGCATTACACTAACTTCTTTCAAGTAAAACTTTAATTCAATAAAAGAATACTCTGGAAGTTCCTATTCATGCACCTGTAGATAAACCAAATTACTACCACTTAGCATCAGCACTAAAATAAAGATAGCACATGTGGCGTATTTTGAAAGGCAAAGATTTTTTTATAATAATCATTACCGTGAGCTCAAAAATAACTAATTCTAAGATCAATTCAGTTTAAAACTCCATTTTAATTTGTAGTTTATGAACAAACTGAGAAGTCACAAACTACTCATTTGTAGATGTTCTTTCTATTTAGAAACCATAAATTTTTAAAAGCACCTTTATGACTAATGTCTTTATATTGACATATTTCACAAAAATGTTCTACAGTGAGCTCCATTACCAGCAAAGAACAAATAATCAGAGTGCTGATTAAAATATAAAAAATGGTAACAGTTTGGTTTATTTTGTAATTATTGCATGCATAACCAAGCAAGACACTGGTGTCAATTCTTTACATGCAAGAGTTAATATGGCTGAGGTGGTTTTCACTGGTTCTCTTCAATAGTAAAACAAGGTAAAACTATGAACACCCTCTATAGACAGTCTGGTTTTGAAAATGATCCTCTGAACAAAGTATGTGATCCCATTTGGCTCATGTTTTCAGAGCATATCTTATTAAAATTAATTCCAATCACTTCAGAATTTATGGTAATTAAACAGAGATTTTTATTTTTAAATACATTTTTAAAATGAGCCAGACTTTCAAAGGCTAAAAGGACAAATGTTTTATTTCTTTAAACTTAGATTTCTCTTATTATTTTAAATCAATGAAGGCCAAGTTTTTAATTTCTCAAAATATAAAAACTGAATATAAAGTCCCAAAAATCTGTTAATAATCTGTCACCAGTGATTGGGCTCAGCAACATTAATCCCAGATGAAAACAAGCATTTCCAAACAGCAAAATGAAGTGACACAGCACATATACAAAATGAAAAGTGAACACTGGATGCAAAATTGAGACAACACACAACAAATGAGGTAGAGACATGAAGCTGGTATGAAGAGATCGCTATTCAATTTAATCATGCTGTGATGTTGAAGATAAATTTTTGATTGCCTAGTTCCTAGAGAAGATAACATTTTTTATTGTGCTTGGTGACATTTGCTGATCATATGACAGAACCATAGCAACACTTTTGGTATGGACCACAAACATCTATGGGGTGATCACTAAAATGATTTCTGTGATGACATGCTGGGAAGCTCACATTAAAAATGCAGATGGCATTTTGCTGCCAGGTTATTAGTATAGTTCAATGTTTAATAAAAATACTAATAAATCCACTATTTCCTTTTTTTTCTCCAAGTTGGTTTTAGTTCAACTTTAAGCAAATGATGAAAGGCATTACTGAAAAGAATTATTTGATGCCACAGAAATGGATGGAGCTAGGTATAAATTAAGTTATTTACTAGTAAGGAGTTCTTAGAGTCCAAAGTCCTAAAGATTGAATTAACCTGCCAGCAAAATGAAATAAATTAACAAATACACAAACCATTTCCCTACCACTCATGAACATACCTGGTCTCCCAGGAGGCCCCTGGGGCCCAGGGTTGCCTTTAGGGCCTTCCAGAGCTGGACCTGGAGAACCAGGAGGGCCTGGGGGACCCTGCACACCAGGGAAACCCTGAAAGCCTGGTTCTCCCTTTGGACCAGGAAGGCCAGGGTTTCCTGGAATGCCAGGTGATCCTCCATCACCCTTTTGACCTACGAAAGGGAAGTGACATTAGGAAACACATTAAATGATACTGCCTGTATTAGCAGATACTGCCTGTATTAGGGTTGCCTGTGAGGCTAAATCTATTCATTCTTGTTGGAACAAGTGATGGGGTTTTCTAGGATCATTTCTATCTCCCACCAAATCCGTCACCCGTCCTAAAAAACCATTCCTTTTATGAAATACATTCAACTGTTATCAGAAATATTTATTAGAGTATATATAGAAATATAAAAACAATAATAGCTTGGACCCTGAAAGATACCCTTTGTATTAGGACACAGAACAATGATCACATGATCAGTAGCTGCGGGAAAATAAAAAAAAAATAGAAAGGTATGAAGTATTAGCATGAACAGGTTAGACATGGCTGGAGGAAATTCCTTAAACAAATATTTTCAGGCTAATTTTGAGACTAATGAAGATATGGATCTTCAGTGGTTGCTGTGTGTCCCTGTAGAGAATTCTATTCAAGATTCAGAATCCTAACCCAGACAAATTATTCTCAACATTTTTTCTACACCACCAACATGACTGAAAGTGATATAACAGTGGCACATTAAAGTAATAATTTTGACATTGGGATCATGGGAAGGGTATACGAATTTCTAGACAATATGTCTGTAATTTGAAAAAATATCCATAGAGTAGCTAGTGGTCATTTCAGAACATAAACAGGCCTATCTGTATACACATTCAGTCATTCAATTAATGCTTTGGTGCTTACAATGAAAGTAAGAACAAGTGAGGGCACGAGGATGTGTATGAGCACATACCCACTCAAAACTGAAGATGTATATTAATATGAAGTTTTCCATTTTTATTATTGGTACAGATTTTTACAGAGTTTCCTGGTATTACCTTGGCTTTGTTTCCATGGGGAGAAAAGAGTGTTTTGTTTTCCGGCTGAGACTTTAAAAACATGTAGCGAAATCTACCTCTTTCTACAGATGTGCTTTATCATTTCCTCAGCAGTTACTTATGAAATTAACGAAGATATAACTGTAGCTTTGAGTCTTCTGGGGCTGTATGTGCATTTTATAGTGGCAAATGGTGGAGATGGAAAAATAAATGTACTGGAACACATTCTATTTATAGGGACTGATCTAGTATGTTTTATTAAAGTTTACCAGAAAGTCCTGGGAGTCCAGGGGGTCCTGGGATTCCAAAGCCTGGCTGACCTGTCAGAGCATAAACCAAAACTCTCAAACAGATAATAATAAATGAAACACGGACAAATTACTTTGGATCATTCAGTTTTTTACTGAGTACTACAATATCATACAAAAGATGCAAAAGATTTGTTTCCAACATGGAACCATAGTTCTAACATGAGAAAACCATAAAAACATATTTTACTTGTGATAAGTGGTTTTAAACATATCTTTATATACATACAGATCTATAAATGGAATATAGATTGCATAGTGAAACAAGGTCATCCAGAAAAGATAAAAACAGCTGGGTAACTTCTTCACATGAAAAATTGGACAAGAAAGGATATAGAGTTTTTTTTATAAGAAAGAGGCAACCTGATTGATAGATGTCAAGTAATATTCTCAGTACAGATTGCAAGAAGATATTTAGGAAGGGAAAAGTGTATAGTAGCTTAGAGGTAAGAAAGAATATATAATTTCATTGTGGGTAAAAAAGGGCAAAAGCTAAAGAAGGTAGGGAAGAAATTAGAAAATTAGGAATAATAAAAAATACAGCACCTGGTTCACCCTTCTGCCCAGCTGGTCCAGGAATACCATCTTGACCTGCGTTGCCTTTTTCACCTGGAGGTCCTGGTGGCCCAGGACGACCTCCACCACCTAAAGTACAGGGTACAGCAAGTTATACCTATCCTCCCAATTGCCTTTCCTTCCATATTCCCCATTCTTTCCATACTCGCTTCAAAGAGTTCTATCCAAATGACACAAAGTACCTCCGAGACACCCCTTTAAATCACAAAATCTTGTGATAAAGAAGCACAGAAGAAATAAAGGCTGATAAGAATAAGGAAGAAATTTATCATTCACTCAATATCCAAAAACTTTCAGTTTCTCATTTTAATCTAGCTTTAGAATATCAAGGACAGTAAGATGTGGAGGTGGAATTGGGTGCTATTACAGGCCTCATATGTGGGGCCAAAGAAGTGACTTGCTTTAGAATTCAGTAAACAACAGTGCTATACTTTGTCATTCTGAAAAATACCAGAGTTTCCACTAATTGCAGGATACTTGAAATAACTCTCCCTGGAAAGAGCCCCACAAATAAGTAAATATAAGTAATAATTTTAAGTAACTTTTATTAAGAGTTGTTCACTTAAAAAAAAAAGCTATTCACTTTGTACCTAACAAGTAGAACTAAGTGAATGATCACCATGTCTCCTTGTCTTAAAAATGTTCACAGCTCCCAGAAATGATTTGACTTTCCCAAAATGAATATGAACCTGAGTTTTATAACTAATCCTTAGGTTTTAAAAAATATTTTATTTATTTATTTGAGAGAGAGAGTGAGAGAGGGGAGAAGGTCGGAGGGAGAAACAGACTCCCCACTGAGCCAGGAGCCCGATGTGGACTCAATCCCGGGACTCCAGGATCAGGACCTGAGCTGAAGGTACTGGCCCAACCAACTGAGCCACCCAGGTGCCCCTAATCCTTGGGTTTTATACTTACCTACAGGACCTGGTTCTCCTGGAAGGCCAGGGTTCCCAGGAGGACCATTAATACCTTTTGCTCCGGGAAGTCCTGGGGTTCCTAGAATAAAGAGTTCAATTTAATAATAAAAGAAACACTGCAGTGTTTTAAGAGTTACAACTCAAAATTACAATTTATAGTGTTAGCACAGAAACAGTGAAGAATGGGGGATAAACAAGGAAGATGCTGGTATTTGCTGAAAATTTTTAAGAGTAATTTTAAGTTTTAAAGTAATTTATCCACAGGCTGGCATTATGCTACAGTCATAATAAAAATAACCACCACAATATTATACTGGTAGAACTGGTAGGATTCCATTATATGGATATACCAATTTTTTAATCCATTCACCTATTGTTAGACATCTGGGTCATTGTTAGGTTTTAGGGTATTATAAATATTCTCTTCATGGAAACCGGTTTTACTTTCAGTTTTTAGCTATTACGAGTAATGCTGCTATGAATATTTCTGCACCAGTATTTTTGAGGATGTATGCCTTAATTTATCTTGGATAAATACCTGGATAGGAATGGAACTGCTGAGTCAGAGTAGGCATATGGTGCACCTTATTAAAAAAAAAAAAACAACCTGCCAAACCATCTGACACTCACAACAATATTTCAGAATTCCAGTTGCTCTAGATCTTTGTACAACATATGGTGATATCAGCTGTTTTTTTTTTAAAGATTTTATTTATTTATTTGACAGAGGGAAACACAGCGAGAGAGGGAACACAAGCAGAGGGACTGAGAGAGGGAGAAGCAGGCCTCCCGCCGAGCAGGAAGCCCGATTTGGGGCTCAATCCCGGGTCTCCAGGATCATGACCTGAGCTGAAAGCAGTCGCTTAGCCAACTGAGCCACCCAGGCGCCCCTCAGCTGTTTTAATAGTAACCATTCTGGTAGGAATGTAGTGCTACCTCATTGTGGTTTTAATTTGCATTTCTCTGCTAATAATTACTGATCACCTTCTCATGTTCTTACTGGCCATCCGTATATCTTCTTTTGTGAAATGTCTGTTTAAAGTTTTCCCCATTTAAAAAAAGTGGATTGTATATCTTGTTATTATTGAATTGTAGAAATTCTTTATATATCCCAGATATCAGTCATTTGTCAGATATATTTTTTGCAAGTATTTTCTCCTAGTCTGTGGCTTCCTTATTCATTTCCTTAATGGTGTCTTTTGATGAGCGGAAGAACAGAAGATCTCAGGTACTTTAAAAGAAAAAAAAAACAACAGTGTGGAGCAACTGAATATCTACATAAAAGAAATAAACCTTGACCCCTACTTCACACCATAAAATATTTTTATTAGAACAAATCATAAACCTAATTATAAAAGCTTAAACATTAAACATTACAGAAAAAATAGAAGAATATTTCCATAAGCTTGAATAGGCAGATATTTTTATTTTTTATTTATTTATTTTTGTTTTTAGTCAGATATTTTGTAATAGGACACAAAAGCACCGTGAAAGAAAAGTAATAATCTGAAGTTTATTAAAATTAACTTTTGAAAAAAATACCTTTTGTCACACAATAGTATTAAGAAAATGTTATCACACAACAGCATTAGGAATGAAAGGCAACTCTGAGACAGAAAGAACGTTATTTGTAAAACATGTATCTGACAAAGGCTCACATCCAGAAGATACAAAGAATTGCTCTGAATCAGTAAGAAAAAAGGACAAACAATCCAATAACTGTAAGCAAAAAAAATATGGAGCAGGCACTTAAAAAAGATGCTATCCAAATGGCTAATAAGTATATGGGAAAGGTGTTTAACATTATCATTCATTTAAAAATGTAAATTAAAACTTCAATGAGACACTTCTATATACCCACCAGAACAGCTAAAATTAGAAAAATTGACAATACCAAATGAGGTCAGGACATGGGCAACTGGATATTTCACAATACGAAGTACTAACCACAATATAATCATGACAAGCCACCAGGAGCCACAGGAACATTTTAGACACTGCATGTGAGACTGTAATTTATAAAACCACTTTGGAAAACTGGCACCATCTACTAAAGTTAAAAGTATACTTAGTCTATGATCCAGTAATTCTATTATGAAGTTGTTTTCTAAAAGAAATGAGTACATATGTCCACCAAAAGCCATGTCAAAAAATGTTAATAGCATCTTTTTTTAATAGTCTCAAACTGGAAACAACCCAGAAGTCCATCAACAGGTGAATGGGTAACTGATTTCATGTATTTCTTCAATGGAATATTACACAGTAATTATATTAAAAAAAACACCTACTGACGCATGAAAGAAGATAAATGAATGTTACCGACATGAGTGAAAGAAGCCAGACAGAAGGACATATCCTGTATGATTCCACTTATAAGAATTTCAAAAAACAGGTGAAATTACTTGATGGTAATAGAAATCACAGTAGTGGTTACCTTGGAGGTGGTTTCACTGTGAACGGACACAGGTAAAACTTTATGGGGCAAGGGAACTATTTTATATCTTGATATGTGTGGTGGGTACAAGAATATATATATGGGTAAAAACTCATCTATAGTCTTTGCACATTTACTCTACATTATACTTCAGTAAAACGTTAAGGAAAAGATAACCAAAGGCCCACTCTATCCATGCCACTATGTAATCCAAAAGACAAATAAATGAACAAATTAAATACAAGCATAACCAGAGCAGATAGTATAACAAGGTAGTTCAGGCTACCTACTTTCTATAATGCTAAAGTCCGTTTGCTTGCATGACTCAGTCCTTGTCATTTAAATGAACTGAACAGTTGTCCTACCAACAGCCACCCAACTGTGTGCCTGAGCACAACTTTCTTTTTTTTTTTTTCATTCTAATATTTAGTTCACCTTTCTTTCTTTTTTTTTTTTTATTGTTACTAAATTTTTTTTCCAGTGTTTCAAGATTCATTCCCCATTCCCCACACCCAGTGCTCCCCGCTTTAGGTGTCCCCAGTACCCACCACCAGGCTCTCCCATCCCTCCACCCCCCTCCCTCCAAGTCCCTCAGTTTGTTTCTGTGTTCAAAATCTCTGTTGTTTCGTTTCCCTCCCTAGA
>PITA01006290.1:0-49339 GCA_004023965.1 Spilogale gracilis
ATTTTATTTATTTGACAGAGAGAAACACAGCCAGAGAGGGAACACAAGCAGGGAGAGTGAGAGAGGGAGAAGCAGGCCTCCTGCCGAGCAGGGAGCCCGATGTCGGACTCGATCCCGGGTCTCCAGGATCATGACCTGAGCCAAAGGCAGTCACTTAACCAACTGAGCCACCCAGGCGCCCCCAGGAAATATCATTCTTAATGGGGAAAAACTGACAGCCTTCCCTCTGAGATCAGTAACAAGATAAGGTTGCCCACTCCCGCCACTACTGTTCAACATAGTGTTAGAAGTCCTAGCAACAGCAATCCCTGTCATCAGGCTCCTCTCTGCCAAAACTAGGTTTATGTTAATGAGGTGACTTTTGGAAATTCCCTAAGGATGGAGCTGGTTGGCTGCGAACCCACCATGAAGAGAGGGTTCCAACTATCAGTCCCAAGCCGTGGGTGGATTTGTCCCACAGCAGTCTGCTGACCTTTGCCCTTCATCTTTTCCAAGCCCATCATTCCCTTTTCACTCTTGTGATTATTGTCTACTTCCAGTGATTCTCCTCAGCTCACTCTCTGGGTTCCAACCCTGGTCCCACTGATCTCATGCTCTGAAATATCTCATTGTCTACTTCTGTCCAATTCCCACTACCACTATTTTCATAGCCCTTGTCCAGAACAGCTTCTTTACCTCAAATCCAGTGAATCCTGACTCATCCTTCAAGACTCCATCACGGGCCACCTCCTCCAGGAAGTCTTTCCTTCCTCTGCCAGTCTTGATCTCTCCTGCTTCTGTGCTAAGTAGCACTGAGCCTTATTTGCATCCCTGTCATTATTAAATTTTGGAGACCCCATATGTTTTCTTTCCTAGTTTTTGAACTTTGTTTCATTCATTTTTGTATCTTTAATATAGGGTCTGATTTAAAATAGAAGTACAGTAGATGTCTGGTATTTATGTGCTCACTGTATTTTTATTTTGTATCTCATGCATATTTTATAAATATAATTTTGTACATACTCGATATCTAATAAAAACCATTATAAATATGCTCATAAATAAAAAAGAAGTACAGGAAATGTTTTTAAAAACAATGGAAGAGTGTAAGAGCATCTTTTCCCTCTTTTTTCATTAATGTTACTAGCGCATAATATTACGATGAAAGAATGGAAGGTGGGAGAATTGTGACAGAAAGTAGTGCCAAGTAAATTAATTGTCTCCAGAAAATGCTTTAAATTTCATTTGGAGGCTGTCAGCCATGGTCTCTCATTCTAGGTTGATTTCTGCTTCTAACACAAAGGGCAGAATATGTGCTTTTCAGATAAAATATGACATTATTTCACCTATTATCAGTTGTGTTGAAAGTGAGGAGAAAAATAAGGTGGAAAATAATCTTAATTTTGTTGGAAATGAGAAAAATATACTCTAAATGATGATAAATATGCTGAATCATTTGATGACTTATTTAACAGGTACTATTAAGCCCTTATTATGTGCTCAAAACGGCTGGGAGAACTTAGCACAGATGAGGACTGCACAAAATTCTTTCTTTTTTGTAACATACCTGCCTCTCCAAATTCAAAATATCAGTCTATTTTTTTTTTTGCCTTATAATTTGTGGGAGCCATGAAAGACAAATGAATATGTTTAAAGTATACTTGAGATATCAAAAAGCTTCCTAAATGGATCCTATTATCTCTCCTGCTAGCAATGTCTTCTTTGTGGCATAAAGGGTTTAAAAAGTAGGAACAACGTTTTATTAGGATGTCTTGATAGACAGAAATGGACAGTGAAAAAAGATTTCAGGTGGAAATTTTGCTTAGAGGCTTGTGCCTCCTTCATAAGAATTATCTACAGAGAGATTCTCGCTCCTCTGCCCTCTCCCAGGTTATGCAGAAAGAACTGCTAGCCTGTCTTTTAAAACAACAACTGGTGGTGGGAATTGAGGGCATGAATTGCATGGAGCCTTGGGTGTAGGGCATAAACAATGAATCTTGGAACACTGAAAAAATAAAATAAATTATTAAAAAAATAAACAACAACAACAACTGTGGAATATAACATGCCTTAGAACTGATTAAGATTCAAACAAAATACATTTCTATATAATAGGTTTTGGCTAGTTGCCTTAATAAGCTTGTTAAGTTCCTTCTCTGTCATCTTTTGGACTTATCCAACCAGGAAACCCCAAGACAATCAGGCTTTAGGACTCTGTATCATCTCCTTGGTAAGAAACTGCTGCAGTTGGGGGGTGGGGGGATCCCTGGGAAGCCAACTGTGGGACAGTGACTGGCTTGTGCCAAGAGAGGAGATGAGAGATGAGAAAAGGAAGCAGGGCTGAGGTAAGAGAATCATCATGGAAGCTCTAGTTAATTCTATAAGAAGCTCTGATGACAAGCAAACTTTTCAAAGTGATCTTGAATTCTAGGCAAACCTAAAGGCGGCTGGGACTTTCTAGCACCTTCTCTTATCCACAGACCAATCTGAGGACTGCCCTGGAAAGAGGATGTAACTTTGGGCAAGGCAGTTGCCTTTAGCCAAGGAACTGGGACCTGACAGCTCAACCCTCCTAGAAACTGGTAGAAAATGCTTTTGTCTTGCAAGTCAGACGTGTGAGTTGTGCGACTCCACACACACTGCACAAGCTGAAGGAGGAGATGAGTGAGGATCCCTGAGGGACCCTGGGTTTGTGTAGCTAACCCATAAGCATTGAGGTTGGAAGAGGAAGGACATAAATATTCATGTCACCAGGCAATTTAATAAAGAAACTGGTGAGCTATTATCTTTGTGCTTGTGTATGTGTATAGTTGTCATGTGACATCCTTCAGTCTCTCCATAGCTGGTTGCATTCATTCATTCATTTGTTCCCTCTTTAAGCTATTTTGTGATGATCTTGGAGAACAAATCTTGGGAAATTCTGAGAATTAGTGAAGACGAAATAAAAGGAAATTCGGTCTTCCGAACATAAAAGCGCTGGGTTTCTTTTTCCTTTTTCATTCTTCTGGAAGAAAGGGAGATTGAAGCCTGTGAGGACTCCTTCAGCTGTGGACTGTGAGGTTGGGCATCAGACGACTAATCTGTCCCTACCCACCACACCCAGGCTAAGAACTGACATCACTGCCTTCTGAACTGAGTTGGCCTAAACTGACCTACCGTCAAGACGAATAGACAGGTTCAATGGGACAAAAAATTGTACCAGTGCAACTTTTAATATGTGAAACTTCAGAGAAGTTTAAATTTAAATTTTATCTGAATAACTCATCTATCTGGCAGAGAAACATTTGTCTACCAAACATTTACTTGTTTCCATCTTCCTGTGAATTTCTCTCCTTTCTTTTGAAGTCCCAAACCCCTACCCCCTTCTCTTAATTCAGGATGGCATTTGTACCCCATTGTTCCCTACCACCATGTCTGTGCTATTAAATTTGCTATTAAATTTGATTTTGATTAATTTTAATCAGAGAAAGAGAGAGCACAAGCAGGAGGGAACAGGTAGGAGAGGGAGAAGCAGGCTCTCTGCTGAGCAAGGAGCCCGAGGTGAGACTTCATCCCAGGAAACTAGGATCATGACCTGAGCCGAAGGCACACACTTAGCCGGCTGAGCCACCCAGGAGCCCCAATTTTGTTTTGTTAAAAAACAAAACAAAACAAAACCCCAGAAACCCGACAAAGGCAAAAACACAATCTTAATGTCAAACTTTTCTGAAACTCTGGAAACACACACACACACACACACACACACACACACACACACACACACACAGGCACTCACTCATACGTGCACCAGGTTTTTGAACTGCAAATTAACGTTAATGAAATCTATGAAAAATTAGGGTTGGGATGAGTGGATATCTGCTAACAAGTAATGAGACTAGCAATTTTACCTGAGTGCTTTTCTTGGTGTATTTTTCAAGAATGAGTGGCTTTATTATGTAACGGGCAACATAATCACAGGACTGATGTCTCACTATATTCATAGATTCCACCTACACTTAAAAAAGAGGGACCATACAAGGGAAAAGCTCATTGGAGGTCATTTTAGAATTCTGACTATTACAATGTATAAAATTTCAAGTGTTAATTACTGATACTTACCCAAATTCTTGTTTTAAAATTCTAATTTTTAATTCCATTTTTTTCTGTAAGTGAATATACATAAGTATTTATTTTATCTTTGAATTTTCTCTAGTTTTATGAAAACAACACAGCATAAGAAGGAAAAATCTGAATTTCCTTTTTTTTAAGTTTCAGAAATGTAACTAATAGGAGTGCCATGGTGACATAATGTTACTCTTCAACTGAAGGTCTGTGCTTTTCCATTGTCTCTTCTTATGTATGTGGTAAGAAAGTGGTCAAATCTCTTCTCTTTTTCTTTCATGGGATAATGAGGTGGGTCAATGATATTTTCTTAATGGCCTACTTTTCCCTCATTGACCTGTAATTCCTGCTCTGTCATACACTAAATTTCCATACAAGCAAGGGTCTGTTTGTAGGTTTTCCCATTCTCTTTCATCACCATCACGCTTTCTTAATTACTAGAAAGGTAAACCACCTTTCACTCCACTAGTTTTTCTTCTTGAGAGTTTTAACTACATTTGGCCAGCTGCACTTTCATAGGCTTTTGTCTGTTTGTTTGTTTGTTTGTTTTAAGTAGACTCCACACTGGGCCTTGAACTCATAACCCTGAGATCAAGACCTGAGCTGAGATCAGGAGTTGGATGCTTAAGCAACTGAGTCACTCAGGTGTCCCTGAACTTACATATTTTTTAAAAAAAGATTTTATTCATTTATTTGGGAGAGAGAGGGAGAACACAAGCAGTGGGAAGGGGCAGAGAGAGAGGGAGAAGCAGGCTCCCCTATAGTAGGGAACCTGACACGAGGTTCCATCCAGACCCTGAATCATAAAATGAGTGGAAGGCAGATGCTTAACCAACTGAGCCACCCAGGCACCCTTTCCATACATGTTTTAAAATCAGCTTGTGACATTCCACAGACATTTTTTGGAATTGCATTGGTACTCGATTTAATTGGGGAGAATCAAAACATTTGTAATAGTAAGTCTTCCTAGCTCTGAACACAATATATACTTTTTACATTTGATTTTCCTTCATGTTATTTAATACTTATAAAGATTATTTTCTCTACAATGGTCTCACATATTATTTTAAAAGATTTGGGGGCGCCTGGGTGGCTCAGTTGGTTAAGGGACTGCCTTCGGCTCAGGTCGTGATCCTGGAGACCCAGGATTGAGCCCCACATCAGGCTGCCTGCTCGGCGGGAAGCCTGCTTCTCCCTCTGTCACTCCCCCTGCTTGTGTTCCCTCTCTGGCTGTGTTTCTCTCTGTCAAATAAATAAAATGTTAAAAAAAAAAAAGATTTGTTCTGAGTGTCTTATTTAATTTTTATCACATAAATGTCCTGCTTATTAAAACTATTTTTTCTAACTATTGGTGGCTTGGGTAAAAAAAGTTAAATTTATATTCTGACTTAGTACTTTGCAAATTCTCTAATCCTTTTTATTAATTGTTCTAATATAGTGATATTAGATTCTTTTGGAGTTTTTGGTATATAGTAATAAAATTCTCAAATAGTGACAATTTTACTTCTTACTTTCTTATCCTTATATTTTATTATCTGTCTATCTGTCTATCTATCTATCTATCTATCTATCTATCTATCTATCTATCTATCTATCTACCGTCTATCTATTATGTATAAATCATCATTGTTCTGTTTAGGGTCTTCAATGCCTTGTAAAATGGATGTGGTGACAATAGGTAATTAGTCTTCTAGGGCTACCATAACAAAATACCACAGACTGGGTTGCTTAAGCAGTAGCCATTTATTTTCTCACAATTCTGAAGGCTAGAAGTCTGAGAAGAAGGTGTTGACAGGACAGTTTCTTCTAAGGTTTCTCTTGTTGGCTTGTAAATGCCCATCTTCTTCTAGTATCTTTGTATGGTTGCCCCTCTGTTTGTATCTGTGTCCTTATTTCCTCCCCTAATAAGGACATTACTCATAGTAGATTAAGATGCATCCAATAATCTAATTTTAGCTTAATTATCTCTTTAAAGACCTTGTCTTCAAATATAGTCACCTTCTGGGATACTAGGGGTTAAGACTTCAACATATGAATTTTGTGGGGACACAAGTCAGTCTATAACAAAAGTTATCCTCGTCTTATTCCTGATTTTATTTTTTAAAAGATTTTATTTATTTGACAGAGAGAAACACAGCTAGAGAGGAACACAAGCAGGGGGAGTGAGAGAGGGAGAAGCAGGCTTCTTGCCAAGCAGTGAGCCCGATGCGAGGCTTGATCCTGGGACCCCAGGACCGTGACCTGAGCCAAAGGCAGTCGCCCAACCAACTGAGCCACCCAGGCGCCCTTTATTCCTGGTTTTAAAACCGTTGTTTTACTGCTTTCAATTACATATAATATGTCCATTTCAGTGACACTAGCTGAAAGGAAATTGTCTCTGGACCCTTCTTATCCCACAAATACACTGATTCAGTAATAATTAGTTGTCTATTCAGTAATAATTCCCTTTGTGAGAAATCAGAACCTACTGGAAGGGCTGCTGCACTCTAGGAGAACGCATTCTCCAAAGCTGGCAGGAGATCCCAGACATCTTGTCAGAGACCTTGCACCCAACTTAGTGCCATATGATTAGGAAGAGACTACTTAGTTTCCAGTTTCACCCTGCGGAGAGGAGTTGGTTTTTGCATGCCCAGTGCCCTTAACTTTTTTGAGGAGCTCCTTAGAGGACTGGCTTATCTTGCCAAACGTGGAGCTCTGATGAGTCTGGCACAGTCTAGCTGCCCGGGTAAGAACAGAGGTGGCGCCTGGGGCTGGTAGATGCTTGAACCTCCTCCAACTCAATACAAAGTAAGTGGATGAAAAAGCCCCAAGGCTCAGCTTCCCTCTGGGGAGAGAAAATGTTGATCTGTGTGTCTAGTATCTCAACTTCTCCAAGGCTACCAAAGAATGGCCATCTGTCTTGCCACTTTTGAAGCTCTGATGCATCCAGCACAATCAAGCCACTGACAGAGAAAAAGGAAGCAGCCTGTTGAGTTGGTAGATGTTATAGCCTCCCACTGTGTCTCAGTACAAAGTGAGCAGACAAAAATCACAGCTGCCTGCTTCTCCCTGGAGAGGGAAAGGGTTGGTGGAGGCCCCCAGAACTCTCTGGCTGGGATGATTGAGGAGGTTCTTCTCCTGTACAGAGCTAGTTCATGAAGACTGAAATAGATGCTTGCTTTGTCTAATGCACAGACACCAACACAGAGAGTGAAGGAAAATGAAGAATCAGGCAAAGGGGTTTCAAGCAAAGGAATGAGGTAAATTTCTAGAAACCAATTACAATGAAATGGAGTTATGTGATTTATCTAACAGAGAATTAAAAACAACTCTTATCAAGATGGCTACCAGGATAAACAGAACAATGCATAAGCAGAATGAGAATTTCAACAAAGAGATAGGTAATACTAAAAATATACAAATTGAAACCATGGAGTTTAAGACACAACAATGGAACGGAAATATTCACTGGAGTAAAGAATACAATGACTATCAGCACAGATTAGTGTCATTGTTGTGATTCATGGTAAGATGCCAATAATTTCTACTCATAATTTCTATCATCAGCATAAATGTCAAGGAACTGAAAAAAGTAAATAATGCATTAGGTGATGATCATCATATAAGGTTTATGTGGAATAGGCATCTGTGAATCATACTTTGAAAACTATTGCTCTATAGTATACCAAGAAAGCTCTACATTTTAACTTCATCTAATGTGGCCACCACCAGGCCCAGGTTTTAGTCAATCAACACAACAAAATGTTAGAGCCACTTTCACTTACTCATTGACACATTCAGTCTGGAATCTCTGCTTTGGGAACCCTACTGATCATCTGAGCTTGGACCAATGTTACATTTCTTCCCCAACAGCAGCATCCTGATGGTCCATCCTCCTACACGCTCCCCAGATTTCTATTGACATAAATGGCACAATCCTACACTTCTTGATACATTTTATAGCTCGTCAGTGGTCACTCTTTTACTGTACTCTCTGGTGCCTTCCAGCATTTGTCGGGATGTGCAATGAAAGATGGTGACTACAGGTTGAAGGTTAGTAATCTTTGTAAGGTTCAATCTTTCTTGTCCCTAAGAGAAATATTTCAGATTTCCCGCACATGTATCCTACTAAGCCTCAGGGGAGGATGCAGCAGTATCTTCAGGCAACAGAAAACTGATCGTCTCTGACAGGAACGAAAACCTCTTCTTTGGGAAAAAGCAGAGGAATCTAGGGTTTCAATTTCCTTGCTTCACAACATTCTAAGAACCTACCCTGATATTTGGGGTCCAAGTCTTTCTTAAGCTGTGCCTTAACTGTAGCATCAGAGACCTTGTGTCCTTGGGGATTTAATTTGTGATGTAATTCAACCATGTGTAGGTTTAGTTTTTAGGATTTGTTTTCAGAAATCTCAGTGCTTCAGCAACAGGAAATAAAAGGGGTTTGTTTGTTTGAGGATAATCATAGAAAGTATCTGGTCACTTAGTCAGACCTTCAGCTTGGAATTTAAAGACTTAAGTTTTAAGATCCATGACATCCTCCCTTCCCTTTCCCAGTGCACTTTCAAGCAAACAACCTCAATGAACTCCTTACTTTCTAGAATGTTCAGTGATAGCAAATATCCGTCACCCTAAGCCCTGTCATCTTTAGATACTAATAATAGAGGTTTCTGAAGGTGTTAATTTAAGTAATTGTTTTCCACTGCATGCCATGGCCTGGTTTTAATTCCCTTATCCCTGGCAAAAGGATCATTGAGGTCTTTAATGACCTTTGATCATACCAGAGAACCAATTCCAGAAACCGCAGGACCACTTCAGAGAATTTATCTTTAAGGCTCTGTTTCCTTTCTGTTACCATTGTTTTCCTATCCGTTAAGATTCATTCAGAGAAGCAGAACCACCGTGAGTGACACTATTTGAATAAGGGTTTTGTTGTAGACATTAGACCTTATGGAATTGTGAGATCCAATGAGAAGGTTTATGGAGGGCCATTGCCTCTGAGTCTTTTGGGGGGCCAGAAGTTACTGTGAATCAGCAGGGCTGATGAATTAGGAAGATAACCCAGCTATGAAGGGGGAGAGAGCAAGGGGACATTGGAATTCATGAGGACAAGCTGGAAACCACATCTGCCTTTCACCATCTCCAATCTCCAGGTCAAAGCAGAAGGAGCCGTAGAAGGAGCTGGCAGTTGTTAGCACCAGAGTAGCACACGCACCTGGCTTGGGACTTGGAGAAGCTGAAAGAGAAACTCCTGTGCGGGCTGCAAGAGCGACAGGCTCAGCAGCAACCCGGTCATCAAAAGCAAGCCAGGAGAGCTATGGGGACAGGTGACCTGCGCCTGTGCTCTGAGCGTGGTAGCTGCTGCTTCACTTCTACCTTAGCAGTCTCATGGAAACTTCTTTTGGCCAGTCTCTGCCTCGAACTATATAGGGAAGGGCATCTGGTTCTAGATAGCTAAATGACACTGTACGTAGCTACCAGAGCCTTTCTTCCTCCCTTCAGAATTTTAAATTTTATCATTAAAAATGATTTATTAGTTTATTTTTATATTTGATACATTTTTTTATTAAATTATTTTTATTGACCCATATCTAGTCTTGCCAACATTTCCTATTTCCCATTCCCCTCATCTTATTATTGATTTCTTGTTTATCATTCCACAATTAGAAAATATTTGGCTTTATTTGTTTACTCTTCTGATACTCTTCTGATACTCTATAATTTTTTGCAGTCCAGTTCTAGTTCCTCAAGTAGTTACCTCGATTGCTATTAATTTATTTAATGATTTTAATTCTTATTTCATTAGTAAATGATTTACTGACTACTATGAATGATGATAAAATTAGCATAATATGATATCCTCATACTTCCACTGTCTGATTTTTATTTTATTTACCTGGTTTTTATTTTATTTTATTTATATTATTATTTCCTTTTGTATTTAATCTTCATACCTCTGAGTGTATCTCTATCACTTGATTTAGCAGATGTATCTATTGATCTCAAGTTTTGTGTTCTCTGTACTTTGCCATCCCAAATTTTATTAGCTTACATTGCTATTTCTACTAAGCCACAGTTTATAATGTTAAAATTCTCTTTAACTATAGCTTCTGTAATGGTTTTAACTTAGGTCTTCTATTCAAATGGACTCAATGCTCAGTGTCAGCAGGTTTTTTTTCTGTGTGTGTGTGTTTACCAGATTATTTCCATTCATTTCTTTTTCAAGTTAATTTTCCAATACAAATTTCAAAAAGAGATCATTTGAATCACACATTCTGAGTTGTAGATATTAAAAATATTTTTACTGTGGTCTTTAAATTTATAAGACAGCTTGGCCAAGTAAAATTTTCTTGTGGAATGATTTTTCTTGTGAGGAGGTTGTATGCATTGTTCTACTCTTTCCCAGAAATGACTACTACTACTATGAGAAAGGAAAGGCCACTTGAATTTTTGGAAAGGAAGTGGTGTCTGTTTTTCTGGATTTTCAAAAATTCTTTCTTTTCTTTGAAAGTCAGTAATATTTCCAGGACATGCTTTGCAGCTGAAAATTTGTATCTATACTTTCTGACCCATGGTATACCTTTTTTATCTATAATTTTTTTTATAATCTATAATTTTAAGTGCATTTTTTTATTTTAAGGAAGGAATTTTGAATTTCAATTTTGTGGACTTCATTTCTGTCATGGTCTATTTTCTTTTCTCTTTCTTTCTTTCCTTCTCTCTTTCTTTCTCTCCTTTCTTTCTTTCCTTCCTTCTTTCTTTCTTTCTTTCTTTCTTTCTTTCTTTCTTTCTTTTGAGAGAGAGAGAGAGAGAGAGAGAGAGAGAGAGAGAGAGAGCGCAAGCGCTGGGTAGGGGAAGAGGGAGAGGGAAAGAGAGAGTCTCAAGCAAGCTCCACACCCAGCGGGGAGCCAACAGTGCTGGTGGGGGGTGGGGGGACTTGATCTTAGGATCCTGAGATCATGATCTGAGCTGAAAACAAGAGTTGGTCGCCTAACAAACTGAGTCGCTCAGACACCCCTATATTTTAGTTTCTCTTCTACTTCCTTCATAAAATTCACTTATTTTTTATTTGCTTTGGTGGCTTCTCAATTCTTAACCAAATTTTTATGTTTCTTGATCTCTTGGTTTTTAAGTACAATATTTTTATTACTGCTTTTGAGTTATTAAAATGTTTTTGTTCAGTATTTTTATTTTTAAGAACACCATTTTCCCATTTATTTTTCACCCCTCATTTTTTTCCTTTTGCTTCTTTCATATGTATCTTATAAACCTTATACAATTACAAAGATTATGTCCAAACAGGTGTTTTTTTCCCAGATCAGCAATTTATTGGAGGGTGTTGGTAGAGAGCCAGGGCTGTTGTCTGGGCTCCTAGAAACCTCCCCTGGCTCACTGTGAAGCCCTCCAGCTGCTTAGCTGAGGATAATAAGACGCTTCCGAGTTTCTGATCATTCGCACATCTCTGTATCACAGCACATTTGCAGAGATGATGTTTTCTTATATTTCCAAATTTAGCTGTTGCTTCTGCCACATCGTGATGTCAGAAGGAATATGGGAAGGCATCTAGGATGGCATCTGCAGACAATCAGTATATCCATTCTCATAGATCTAAGTAATGGATCACTGTGTCCCTCTGGGTGTGCCTGGACTCTGGGGAACCCTGTGCTCTGCCCGACATTTTCGCCGCTGTAATCTTCTCCATGCGTTCTCTCCATGCAGTTAGGGCCCCCCAGTAACCCAACTAGTATGGATTTTGGCTACGGGCATATCTTCATTCCATCAAAGGTGGAGTTTCTTTTTCTATTTCATATTCTCCTTATTATTTTGGGATGCAATTTCAAAAGGGAAGGAGGAGACATCTTTCATACTTCATATCTAGCTTAACCTTTTACAAAGGAAATCTATAGAAAATTTCCATGCTTCCTGAGACATTTTCATGATATTAAGAAAAAAAATTCTACAGAAAATATAGGAAAAGGCAGCCTTACACAAAGCTGGCTCATCCACATTTGAGCACAATAGAAAGAAAATTTTACTTTTCCTTATGTATTTTGTGAATGTCAGGTAAAGAGGGAGAAGCAATCCAGCGATTTCCATCAGGAGAGAAGGCAAATGGCACCAGTTCAGAATTTCCCCTAGATTCTACTCTGACTCTCTTTGATGAAGTTCTATATTGATCATAGTAATTTCTTTGTCTGAATAAGTTTTTGTGAAAAAAAAATGTATCTAAGGTTTCTGGGAGTCTTGTCCCTTATTGAGTTCTTAGCGTGCAAAGGATATACAGAATACTGAGAGCATCTGGGGAAAAAAGGGATGACTTCTTTTCCTTTTTCTCTCCATTTAAGATGCTGTGTTGAGGAGGGTGGATAGATATCAGAGGACCCCAGAGTCCTTGGACTGGCAAGATGCTTGGGAGTTTTAGAGAACTTGCTTGCAAAGGGGATTGAGCTGTGGTCAGAATCCCAGGGGTACAGCAAGGCCCTGGAGAGGGGGTTGTCTATGGGAGGCTGATTCAATCACCCTGCACAGTTTCTTTTGCATTGGAATAGTCCGAAGCAGAATCTGGTTCTGAGGCCATTAGTAAAGCAGAAGTAATATAGAAATCCTCTGACTTAAGGGATCAGAGATGCCTGTGGATCAGACATGCAGAGGGACATCTTGGCAAATGCCTACTTGCACAGAGAACATTGAAATATGAATGTATACACTCTGATTCCAGGGTACATTGTAAACCCTTCAAAACTTAGATAAAATCCCAAAGGAAGACTCCATACAGAATGAAATTGTTTCCAATGATTCTAGAAGAATGGGGTATTAAGCTAATAAAATGATGGAGGTTGGCTACTGAAAATAAATGATTTGAGATTTGGAATAGTTTACTTATAGCCATCTCTTATGCTAGTGATTAACTTGAACAATGCTTCATTTCTAGCATACCTGGGTTTGTGGGCAGATAGAAATTTTTGCTCCAGATAGAGCCACATACTTAGGCTGGGCAAGTACTTGCAGATAGAATTGGTGATGGGTGGCATTGTTATCCTTTAGTTGAGATATGCATTTTCATTTCAATCTTTCTTGTCCCTAAGAGAAATATTTCAGATTTCCCGCACATGTATTAATTTAAAGATACAATTTTTACATAGGAATAAAAAGAATTTGGAACATGAATTCCTCCTGCTATAAAATTAGAAGACTTAACAACATATTTTTCAAGCTGAAATAATCCTCATCAATGGTAAGCTGTAGGAAAGACAGTGTGGGCTTCTCGAGGGGAATTTATTGAATTAAGGAATTGAGTCTAGATATTTGACTTGCATTTACTGTGAATGCAGGTATTACAGGAGGGACACATATATCTTTTATGATCATATTCTGAAGTTGCTTCATGCCTTCATAGCATTCACATTAATGCTGAGGTTCACATTCAGGAAAATGCTTGTGGTTATGGTATAAAAATTAAATTTTTCTTCTTCTGCAGCCACCAAAGAGAATTTGAACGTCACCATTGAAAGTCACCTCTCTTTCTTCTTCTTCTAATAGAGAAATAAGTTCTTCTTGGTGGGAAAGTGATTGAGCCAATCTATATTAGAAAACACAGACAAAAGTTTGGTGAAGAGAAAGGAAACAAACTGTATAACTCAGTGGTTGAGTAAAGAATTTTTAAACAGGGTTTAAGGAAGGACATATTGGAATAGCTGTAGAGAGTGAGGGAAGTGTCTAGGAGTAAAAAGGGTATTTTGTAAGTGACAACGCAGATGCTTTATTTGCATGTCATTGATATTCTGTGATTTAGACTACATTCTGGGGTACCTGGGTTGCTCAGTCAGTTAAGCGTCCAACTTGATCTCTAGGTATTGATCTCAGGGTTGTGAGTTCAAGCCCTGTGTTGGACTCCATGCTGGACGTGGAGCCTACTTAAAACAAAACAAAACAACAACAACCCCCCCCCCCGCCGCCGCATTCTCGTGTTTGAGTTTATCCAGTGGTTCTTTGAGTTTATCCAACGCCGCTAAGACAAAAATGTGTGCATCTAAGATATAGAACAATTATAGCAGCATGTGTGTGAATGCAAAGAGTGATGACATTTTAGACTAAGGAATTGGGCTCTAAGATCCCCCAATTGAGTATTACATGAAATTGCCTCCCTGTCTTCTTTGGTAGACTGTCAGCACCGGTTGCAGTGACAGGGGTACCTCACTACCAAGCGCAGGGTGATGGGGGTAAGAGCCATCAAGTCCACCAGGGAGGCTGAAGTCGTGGGGTCTCAAATAGAGGTGAGAGAGAGCCTTTGTTCCCCCATTACCTTAGAAGGTGTTGTCAACTGATTCATGAACTTGTGTAAGCCCCTTGGGAAATCCTTGTAAGTGTTTGGAAGAAAACCTGGAAAATTTAATATTATGCCAGTAATTTGAGAAGAAGGACTTTTAAAGTTATTGTATACTAGGTATAGATACAAATGGGACCTAACCTGTGGATAAAAGCTAGTGCCGTGATCTGTTAGTAATATCTTCTATGGGTCAAAATATTTTCAAGTATATTTCATTCAAATAATGGCACGTACCAAGATTATTTATAAGACCTAGAGCAGGAAATGCTCTATTTTGTGAGCTTCAAGCTAATAAAATGATGGAGGTTGGCTACTGAAAATAAATGATTTGAGATTTGGAATAGTTTACTTATAGCCATCTCTTATGCTAGTGATTAATTATATAGCACAGCTAGGCAAATGCTAATCCTATTTTATGACAGTACAATCACGTTTAGCTATCTGTTCCCTCCAGGAAAAGGAAATAGGACATTAATCCAACTCATAGCCAAAAGGATATCAACATATAAAGTAAAAAAGAATGAAGTAGGAATGTAGCCCTACTTCATTTTTCTGGAAGTCACTATTGACCTTAGCAAATCCTGAACTTCTCTGGAGAGCCTACTAAATTGTTCACCTATTAACAGTGAGGGACACTTCGAGGAGTTAGAAAACTTTCTTAGTTAAAGATCCTGGAAGTAAGTTGGAAGCCTGAGGCAAAAAACCAAGGGGACCTCTCCTATGAGGTCTTGCAGATCCAAGGGGAATAGCGGCTGCCTTAACTTATCTTTCTGAGACTGAAAAAGCACCAAATGTGATAATGGCACCCTGCCTGCATAGCATCGGAAGCTTGACTCACCATCATCAGTTGGGATAAAATTATGTGCGGCTGCCTCCAAAACAAGGCATATTAAATCAGAATTCCAGCTGTGTCTTTCCCAACCTTTTGCTTATGTATCCAAACCAAGAAATCTTGTAATTATGTGGTAACTTGAATATCAGTGGCGAGTCTTCTTCCTATTCTAACCCTGTCTTACTTCTACTTTCCACAGACCCATACGCATGACATGGAAACTATTACCCTCACTGTGGAAAGTAATGTAGGGTGATACTTATGACTCTGAATCATGAGGAAGATTATTTAGGGATGAATTGTACTTAGAATATAATATCCCCTCTTCTAAATCTAGGACTTCCAAGTAAAGCAGTGAGTGAGTGGTTTACAGTGCTTTTAAAAGATTATAGACTTTTAAAGGGAGATTATAAAAGCACTTGATCTGTCCCCAGTCTAGTCCTGAAGAAAATAATTTTTTTTGCATTAAATTTTGGGGAGTTCATGGATTCTCTGAAATATAGTTAAATAACCCAGGTTAACAAGAATCCAAGGTTTAAGGGTTCGTGAGAGAAGATTAGTCCATTATGATCCAGAAAATAAAGAAAAAACTTCAAATTGAACTTTCTTACATTAATACCTACTATGTATGTATGTTGAAAGCATATTTTATTTTAACTCATAAATTGAACTCTTGTAGAGAGTGAAGATAATATACTGTTTACTTTCTGATAATCTGTCCAGATAAATTTACAGAATCTGGAAGAATGTATAATTGAGGAACTGCTTAGATTTTCTCTTTCAGTTATCCAATGTCCCAAGCCAGTCTTTGACAAGTTAGATGGCAATCAATTCATATCCATATAATGGATATATATATCTATAGATATAGATATAGATATGAGAGATTCATAAATGTTAGATAAAGGAGCAGTGGATTGATATGAGGAAAAAAGCCCAGAAATTGCTTGTTTCCCCCACCCCTGTCTTTTTTGTTCTTGATCACTTTAACTGTGAAGATTAGTTCATATTAGACAGAGAGTCAGTGTTCATTCCACTTTTATTTTCTTGTTGTTCAATTATATACTGAATGAGACATATATACTAAGTGTGGTAATTAAGAGCCTGTATGGTGGGATATTTAGAACCTGGTCAATAATAAGCCAATAAGAATGTCTGTGTTTCAACTGATAATCAATTACAAAGTGGTCCCCACTCTGATAGCAGGGTACTCTTCTCCTTGTTCCAGCTCTTGTCTTTTCCTCTTGGTATTTAAGGATGATTTTCTAATCAACTACCTTATGTTGCAATATTAAGAAAATAAATAGATTTTCTCATAATTTCAGAGTGGAAAGATAATGTAATTTCTTTTCTCTTGCCTTGTTAATGTATTCTGCTTAGGAGGAACTCTGTAAATATTTGTTGAATAGTGTGGAATTTTACATAAGAAGATTGGAACTAGAGAGATCATGGGAGTTCCTCAAGGTAATTTATTTAGTTTGTCATGGATTAAGGATTATAAATTTGTCTATCGATTTAAAAGTAATCCTTTTCCATTAGAGGTGACATTTTAAGGTGTTCCACATGATCTCCTGAAACCTACAGTAAAATTAGGACCTAGGAAGCCTTCTTGTAGGGAAATTCAAGTACCCTGATTTTGCTGAATTTCTTTTAGCAACTTGAACCATTATAATAGAAGCAAGCACCAATAAAAAAAAAAATCTTCCTCATATTCATGGGCAATCCCATGACCAAGTTTGGGTACTGGCCTACTAAAATATCCCATTATCCATTTTAGCTATCATCAACATCCAGGGATTCATCAAGCTGTAAAACCAGATGCTGATATTATATTGATTTGGGAGAAAATTAGCTCTTTCTCACTTTAAAAAAAATCTAGTTATTTTGCTATTTTGTATGTTGAAACAAAATTGTTTCTTAGCTTCTTCATAGTCACATTTCCTTTATCAGTTTCACACAATATATGTACCAGGCACAGTCTTCATGAATAAATTGAGTACACTATTATACCATGTCACCATATTTGTTATGAAATAAGAGTGCACGAAGAACTTGTGTACAAATTAACATGTTATTAGTTTGACTATTATTTTTTATTGTTTTCCCCACAGAAGAAACACAAGGAATCATTTATTTTTCTATATTATAAAACTTTCTTATATATAAAAAAGTAAAATTGTTTCCTCATTTTATGAAATGTTTTATTGTCTGCTGCCACAAATTCATTAATTAGTATTAATTATATTGGGCATTATGTGTACGGTGAGTCACATGATACAAATTTTTAGTTGTGTTTTTTTGTTTGTTTTTGTCCCTCTTTAAAAATCTTACTGCTATAAACGTTGAGGAAATTTACTAGTAATGAAACATATAATGGGAACAGATGACTCCACTTATCTTTTCTGTTCAGCTATCAGAAGAAATATCACTCCTTATTGTGAGAACAATATGTAACTCTGTTTATTGAAAGGACCCTAGTGAATGCCTATTAGGAAGCTAAGTAATGGAAGTCACTCTCTGAGCTGTCACATCCATCAGAGGATACTTGGGTTGTGGAATGGAGCAGATATTCTGTCTACATTTGTGTACTTGAAACACACTGAAAGCATAAAGCCAGGCTAAGAGCACTTGTTGGTGAACGGAAGATGCAAGGAAAGATGAAAAGGCTAGAGCCACGGGAAGAATTACAGTGCAGCAGGTTGTAGAGACCATTTGGCTGGGATACATTTAAAGGACCCAAATGGTGATGGTAACAATGTCTTGCATAATAGCCAGTCCTGGGAAAGTAAGAGACTTTAAAATATGTGAGGTAGTTTCAACCAAAAGTTGTTATGGAACTATTGAAGTCCTTAGAATAATAGAAAGAAAAGCAAAATTCACTGTAGTTTTAATTCCACGTTGCTCTGTGTCATGATTTCCCTTGCTTACAAGAAAGCATTTCTAGACAAAATTTTCGGTGAAGCTTTGTTATCATTACCTCATAAATCTATTTTTTCCTTCATGGATATATGACAAACTGGTTTTAAGCTGATTCTACAGTACAATCTCTTATTCCCAGAGGAAAAACACACTTGCTTTTGTTTGGGATATGACTAAAATATCCTGAAAAAAAGCTCTTTGGTCTAGATCAGGGTTTCTCTATCTCAGCACTATGATATTAGACTGAGTCATTCCTTGCTGTGGGGGCTGTTCTGTGTAGGACATTCAGCAGTATATCAGCTTCTACTCAGGAGAGATTGGTAGCATTTTCCCAGCCCAGTCGTGAAAAGTAAAATGTGGTTAGACCTTGCCCAATGTGCTCAAGGAACAAAACTACCCCTAGTTGGGAATCCCTGCTCTGGATTCTGGTCCTCTGACATTCGTCTTTACGATCATATGATCTGAAATCTTAGGAGCACTAAAAGAATGCTATTGAATGGTGAAATATGCATTTTCATCAACCTAGTTGCTCTGGTCCTTGAAAAATTGAGAAAAGAAAGTTTAAAAAATATATTAAAATTCACAACTTTATTGGCAATCAAGAAAAAGAAAAATTCTTCCATATGAATTACCTAATCCTGAGGCACTTTGGTACTCAACGTGAATAATAGCTGTAATCATAAAATCCATTAGCATGCTGCCTTAAGTGCTTGGTGTTCGTCTTTTATTCATTGGATAATTACTGACTGCTTGGTGTGTTATACCTGGTGCCTCTAACTGGGAATGTGCTACAAAAGGCTTTCATAGCTATTATATGTGCACCATGTTAGTTTCTACTTTATTTATCACACAAAGAAGGGCCTGCATGAATTCCAAGATGTAAGAATGATTATCCTTTTCACACACTAAATGCACCAACACCCCCTATTGGTATAGATAGGCCGGTTGTTATGAAATATAATTTGGCATCCTGTTAAGCCTGTAGTTTCTAGGACAGGAACAAATCCTAAATTTAAGAGACACCAAATTTGGGAGGGCTTCTTACTTAATGAGAAAGTGGCACAGATGTTTCCCTTGGGACAGGTGCTTTTCTGCATTCATTCTTTTAAGGTTTATTGAGACTAGACATCTAAGCATACAACATCCAAGTACTAGTTGCCCTAAAATCATTTATACAGAAGACAAGGAGAAAAGACTTAATTTTGTGAAAGACTAAATTATAAAGTAGGACAGTAATATGAGTGTTGATGAGAGGTTATAGGGAAAGAATTTCTAATAGGGTGTTTTACATAGCAAGGGATAAAATCCAGAGTAGAGAGAGTTCACCATGTCCTCTTAAATTGCTGTGTGAATTTTGGTCTAGGATGAATGAGAGAAAGAAGGACTTTTCAAAAGAGTACAATGGTAGGAGCAAAACATGGAAGAGGTAATTTAAACTGGTTGCTGAGGAGCGTGTGGGGTCTGGTTTGGGTGGATGTTCTGTATATGGAGCAGACAGGTTAGTTGGAATTCAGTTAGGCAAGGTTTAAATACAATTTTTTTAAGTATAATTTTTTAAAGATTTTATTTATTTATTTACGAGCGAGGGAGCATGAGTTGGGGGAGGAGCAGAGGGAGAGGGAGAAGCAGACTGCTCTCTGAGTGGGGAGCCCAGAAAAGACCAGATCCCAGGACACTGGGGTCATGACCTCAGCCAAAGGCACTTAACCGACTGAGCCACCCAGGCATCCCGATTGGGTTTTATTGTTTAGGAGAAAGAGAGACTCTCTTGATGGAGGAGGATAACTTAAATATAACAGTGAGTAACGTGAATCTGGTACTAGTGCGTGGTTGGGGAAATAAAAAAATGAAGAAGCCATGGCAAAGATGGCAGAAGAGAAAAACAATGGCAAATAGAAGAGAAATATACAGGTATTAAATTAAACTATTTAATGTTTTACTCCAAATCATCTCTAGTGAGAAGAAACAGCAGGACTTGGTCCATAACTCCTTTCCCTGCATTCTCTGTTGTGGTGCTGGCTAAAGTGGATATTGTGAGATCCAGCCCAGAGTCCCCTTCAAGGCTGAAGGACTTTCTCCTCAACTCCAGGGCAGACTGCCAAATGCCAGCCACCTTCGGCTGCCAGTTTCCTCTGGGAATTACTCTCTGTTGAAGAAAACCACTGTGACTGGGGCGCCTGGGTGGCTCAGTTGGTTGAGCGTCCAAGCCTGCCTTCCACTCAGGTCATGATCCCAGAGACCCGGGATGGAGTCCCGCATCAGGCTTCCTGCCTAGCAGGAAGCCTGCTTCTCCCTCTCTCACTCCCCCTGCTTGTGTTCCCTCTCTGGCTGTGTTTCTCTCTGTCAAATAAATAAAAAATCTTAAAAAAAAAAAAAAAAAAGAAAAGAAAAAGAAAGAAAACCACTGTGACCAAGTTCCCAGACACTTCCAGAAGTAAGTTGGTGTAGGGTATAAATACTCTGCCCGCTCCCCACTGCAGGCGCTTTTCTGAGAAATTCCAGCTCCAGCTTTTCTTACAACGGTGGCTGAGGTCTGGTTGTGAGCGTGCCACATGCCCACTCCTGCCATGGCCGCGTCCTGCTCCACACCCTTCACCAAAGCTGTGAGTCCCAAGAGGGCTCCCTGGGACACTCCCTGCTCAGGAGTCCCCAAACTGGAGCATCGAGTCTGCTCACTGGTGATCTCAGTCTGTGACAGCTGGTGCCGGGAGTGGTCTGGGAAAGCAGACGCTGTGATGAGATTGGGAAGCTGTGACACTCGTGGTCTCACTGCTGGTGAGGACTCTGTCACTAGTGAGTGCAGGATGTGTGGACAACGCAGAGCCCTTGGTACTAGGAGGTGGTGGAACTGTTAAGACTGTCACTGGTGGCAGGCTGGGATGACCTGTCAGTGGAAGGAAGTGAATCAGTGGGAGCAATGTACCAGACATGTTAGAAATATGGAAGAAAGAGAAGATAAAAGGAAAATGAAATTGGATATTTGCTAGGGGAACTCATGCTCTAGAAAGAGATAATGAAAAGCTGAGGACAGTTAACTATCAATTGAAAGTTGACTATGGAAGTCAAAAGGAAGCATAGAAAGAGGAGCCAGAGGACAAAGAAAGCTGAAGACTAGGCACAGGATTTAATAAAAGTCTATCTTATCCATACAGAAGATTAATTCCCGAATGAAACAGGGTCGTGGTTCAGAAAGAATGGGATTCTGGGGCATGGGATGAAACTATCTGAGTGAATGAAACATGAAAAATCTTCAATTTTTCTATCTTTTGCTTCTTCTGAAACTTTGAGCCTGAAGACAAAGCCCCCTCCTTTCTGTTAAGGCAACTGCTTCCTCCACATTCCCTAAAGATGAAACAGATGGCAGTGCCCTAGAGTTATTTTGTATCATTCTCCAGATCTTACCATCTCTTCTTCTGACCACCAGGGCAATAACTAAGGTTGAGTCACGATGTCACCTGACTGGCAATATGCCGGGTGTGGTTAGAGGGGAAAGTGACTATTGGCAGGAAATGGGAGTGGACATTTGGACGGGACTCTCGAGTCTGGATCAAAGCCAGTGGAGTATAAAGTTATAAAAGGAGAAATTTATGAATATGGGAACATGTTTTCTGGGATATAGGACTGGGTAAGAGATGATGCTAACATGCTTCTAGAATGAATCTTAGGAGTTTAAAGAAAGTGTCAGTCCATGCTGAATAGAGTAAAAATGTGAGACTGGCCATGGAAGACAATAGAAAGAAAAAGCTTAGATTTGGAACGCCTGGATGGCTCAGGCATTACGTGTCTGCCTTCAGCTCAGGTCATGATCTCAAGAGTCCCAGAATTGAGTCCCACATCGGGATCCCCACTTGGCAGGAAGCCTGCTTCTCTCTCTCTTGCTCCCCTTGCTTGTGTTCTCTCTCTAGCTATGTTTTTCTCTGTCAAATAAATAAAATCTTAAAAAAAAAAAAAAGCTTAGAACCACGCACATACCAAAATGGTTATATTATACAAGGCTGGATATACTCTGGGAGTTTCTAGGGGAGGACCCAGAGGACATTCTGCTTTCCATACCAAAAGGAATGGGATGCTGGGGAGGCATTGCTATTATCAAGAAGCTCAGTTGTAGCCGCCATCTGTAAACCAGGGCTGATGGTAAAAGATGCTATCACTGAAGTAGGTTCATTGATTGCAAAGACAACGAGAGGATTCCAACTAACAGAGGCAGATATAAGCCAGGCAGTTACAATGAGTAATGAGGTCTTAGTGGTAGCCAGGGGGGACTGACCCACACAGAATTCTGAAGGTAATTAATAATACCTGGTATCTCTAGGGACTACTAGATTGTCTATCAGCCAACATGGGCATTTCTTAATCTATTTAGCCAGAAAAAGTCAATGAGAGGTAATCATAAGGTTGAGTATAAGCAGTTAAGTATACACAGTTAAGAAATCATGATTCATTACTTAAGTTTTGTACCCAAGTCAGTATTCTTGCCAGATCCTTAGTAAGTTCTTGAAAGGAAGGACCCCACACCACAGTAAATATATGAGTAATAATGATTCTCATCTTTCCCAAAGGGATCATATCTATTTATTCTTAAAGTTTAATACTGAAAAAAAGAGAATGCATTCAAATTTTTAGTGTTATTGGTCTGAAGTCTGAATTGCTACTGCTACCCAGACACCAGAATCATTTTAGGCTCTGTCGTAGAGTGAAAACCTATGATCCACTGTCATTGGATCCATGGGCCCATCCACTTGTCATTTCTTCAGTCTTGAAATGTGTAACTGGAATTCTGTAGTTGGCATACTGTCCTCACTCTTGGTTCCTTGATTGGTAATATAATATTATATTGAAATTAAAAAAAAATTAGCACCTCCTTCCCCTCCCGCCACACACAGAGCCAAGTTAGTATATCGAGAATGATATTACAACCATCACATTTACAGGGTAATGGTAGAGATAAGTGCCATAAAAATCCAAAAGATGCAGGGTTGGTATCCCCATCATATTTTCGTTTAATTCACCTTCTGGCCCAGAGAAAATGGGAGGGATCATGGAAGATGACACTGAACTACTGCAAGTCAGTGGTTGCCCCAATTTCAACTGCTACGTCTGCTGTGGTAGAAGGGTACAGGGTATTGGAATGCTGTGGTGCCCCATCCAATTCCCATTTCAGAACTGAATAGCTTATTCCTGCAGCTGCTAGGAATGACAGCCACTAGTATCCTCAGTTCTCTGCTTTTTCCTGCCAGCTTGCCATAGTCAAACCTTCCTCAGTGCAGCAAGCATCCAAGTTGGGCTTGGTGTGGAAATGAGAAATGGGGAGTGGGCTAGAAAAACTCAATGTCTTCGTTTCAGTTGAGGAAACCTCTGAAGTCTAGCCTTGCTTTCAGCTTCAGGGTGTCCCTAGTTATGATTATACGTCAGCAAAACTTCTCCCTCTGCAATACTACTTTCCTTCCATCCCCAAAGCCAATCCTGGGATTACATTATAAATGGTAATGCACTTCTTGATGATACCGGCATCTCAAAGGTTGCTTCTTGGAAACCCTTCTGTGGCAACTGTATACTATTTCTCCATCACTTTGTTTGCCTTTATATATTGTAATTGGCACAATATTTCACAATATCTACTTTGATTTCTTTCCCCACCCCCATTCAGACTTTAAAATAGACCAGATATCCAGTAAAGTCATACTGCTATCTTATGATGTTCTTCCAAAGATAGCTTTAGCACAGTCTCCTAGAAAACTGGTGAAGTTCACTTTTACACATTAAACTGTGAAATCAGGTGATGATTTATATCTTCCACTTTTAGAAGCTTGGAAATTGCTTAGATAGTAACTTTTCATTCAAGTTTTATAACAAGTTGTTATTAGTGACCAATGAAATAAAAATGTAGATCCTCACTGTTTTCTTTCTTTTACAATATTCATCATGTGATTGACTACTTGCTGATCCAGGCTCCTACTCTCTGCCATGAATCTATCCTCCACAAACTGATAAGATTTTCTAATATGTTTTTCTAATAATTTATATGTATTTCTTCTGATGAGTTTCAGAGTAGCTATGTTTGAAAAAAGACAAGATATTAAAAAGATTATATTTAATATGTGTTATACATGAGTTCACAGTAATTGATGGAAACTCAAAGAAATAGTTTTTTTCTCATTAAAAGTAATACATTCTTTTACTCTTTTTTGTCTCATACTTTCACAGCTATAAAAATAATGCTTTTGTAGATCTTAGCATATTAAGTAAATAACAATATTTTCTTCATTGTAAACTTTCAAAGCCCATTTTCTTGAAATCAGAATAAAAAACATACAACCATGAAAGAGCATTAAGACATCTTCAACTTAGTTTTCTATTCTCAACTCATCTGAAGGCATCTGTCCACATTTCAGTTTCAATTTCTTATTTTAAACACACTTAGAAATAAGCTGAAGTAGTCTTCATCTCACAAAGTTGGGAGTCAAGACAAAAATGTCTATGGCCAATAGAATAAGAAATATAAAATTGAATAGATTTAAATTTTTTTCAGTAACAATCAGAACTGAGTATTGCAATATTTTTGCATTCAAAGGAGAATGAGCATGGAGGTGGGTGTCCTTACTAGTGAACAAAATAAAATTATTTATCATATCAGGATGCTCATATAAAAAGTTGAAAGCTTATGAATCAAGAAACAAAAGAGAATCTTAGAATGTTAGAGATGATCACAAGAAAAATTGTAATACAAATGAGTAAGTGCATGTGGGTGCCAAATAGGAATGGGAAGGTGGGAAAAGGTGGGGAAGGTGACTCTCCCTTTGTACTGTTACATTGCTTTGATTTTAAAAACTGAATTAATGGGGAATCTGGGTGGTTCAGTTGGTTAAGCATCCAACTCTTGGTTTTGGCTCAGGTTCATGATCTCAGGGTTGTGGGATGTAGGTTCCCTGGTCAGTGGGGAGTCTGCTTGAAATTTTTGCTCCCTGCCCTACTCTTGCTCTCTCTTTCTCTTCAAATAAATAAATTTAAGAAATGAATTAACATTTATATGCAAAACTTTAAAAATCATTTGTTATCTGTAGATCAGAAGGCAGTTTAAGTACTTCTGTTAAGAATGATTTGTAGAAATATAAAAAACCCAAAGTGTGTTCTGTATGTATGGGAACTCTTACCCCGTTTCTTGTGCAACGTTCAAGAAAACCCCGTTTCTTCTTCTCCATTGTTTCCCACTACCTGTCTTCTTCACATTTGATTTAAAACAAAGAAGATTCTTTCCTCCTACATCTTAGTTTTAGATTTAGGTCCAGTCTACAGATTTCAGACCATTTCTTGTTCTTGACCTACTCAGTGTTTCAAGGCCTATGTTGCAGTCTTCCATATGGAGAGATGAGAACTTAGAATTTACAACTCAGAGGATAATTTGGGCTTCAAGCATAAAACTGACAACTGAGAAGATTATTTTATTCCTTTTGTGACCTGAAGATATGTTCCTTTCTAAAACATATAATTTATGTATTTACTATTTATGGAATGGCTGTTCTATTCACAGGGCTGCACAAGACATCTTTTGAGTACTAAATAGAATTCCAACAATTCTTGTCCCAAACTAGTGTGATACCCACCATGGGAGTTTTGTATGATGGCTAAAAGAACAAAACTATTGATAGCATCATTAAAATAATTGATAATGTGAAGGCACTTCCTGGAAGCAGAGCATTCACAAAAAGCCATAATGGGGAAGTAACTGAAGAGGACAAGATTGCTCCTGATGAGGTAGGTGAGCGACAGAACCATAGAAGAAGCAGGGAGACAAGATTCACTGTGATGCACCCCCATAAGACCAACACGGTGGAGTAGATTGGGTGGAAAGTAGAAATAAAACAGTTTATAGGGGCGCCTGGGTGGCTCAGTTGGTTACGTGACTGCCTTCGGCTCAGGTCATGATCCCGGACACCCGGATTCCTTTCTTAATCCCTACTTCCCACAGGGCAAAATCCATATTCTTTTTTTAAAAAATTTTTTAAAAGATTTTATTTATTTATATGACAGAGAGAAACACAGCCAAAGAGGGAACACAAGCAGAGGGACTGAGAGAGGGGAGAAGCAGGCTTCCCGCTGAGCAGGGAGCCCAATGTGGGGCTCCATCCCGGGTTTCCAGGATCATGACCTGAGCCGAAGGCAGTCGCTTAACCAACTGAGCCACCCAGGTGCCCCCAAAATCCATATTCTTTATTCTAACATGTAAAATTCTACACAGCCTTAACTTCTACTACCAATACCTTCCAGTGTTTCAGTGATTATAAACTGTTTTTTGTTTTTGGGGTTTTTTGTTTGTTTGTTTGTTTTAAGATTTTATTTATTTGACAGAGAGAAACATAGCCAGAGAGGGAACACAAGCAGGGGGAGTGGGAGAGGGAGAAGCAGGCTTCCTGCCGAGCAGGGAGCCCGATGTGGGACTTGATCTCGGGTGTCCGGGATCATGACCTGAGCTGAAGGCAGTCGCTTAACCAACTGAGCCACCCAGGCGCCCCTCATTTTTTTTTTTTAAGATTTTATTTTATTCATTTGATAGAGAGAGATCACAAGTAGGCAGAGAGAGAGGAGGAAGCAGGCTCCCCACTGAGCAGAGAGCCAATGTGGGTCTCTATCCCAGGACTCTGAGATCACAACCTGAGCCGAAGGCAGAGGCTTTAACCCACTGAGCCACCCAGGTGTCCAGGAATTCCTTTTAAGAAGAGGAATTATGTATTAAAATGAAAAGTTTTAGAAACCTGGAAGTGGTTCACAAATGGATGAATTAGAACTCATAGAAGAGGAGAGGATAGGATAACTTATTTTTTCATATTCCTTAGGTAGTTACTTTGTTCTTATAGATCTTTGAACATTTTATTTTATTTCAATTCTTTTATATATAATAATACCCTATTGTTAGGTTTAAAAACAACTATCTGCATTTCTGGACACTTTTCTCTCCCCATATTCCATTTAAGTAAACATGTGATTCTGTATTATCTTCTGCAATTTAAATCTTGGTAATTTTTACAATATTGGCAAAGAATAATTTGATAGGTAGCAAATATCTGACTATAATATAAATAAAATTTTATTAGCCGTGACATTTAAAATATTTTTTACTTCTTTTATCTTATATTTTTAAAATATTCTCATTTATGGACTTTATTTGCTTTCTAAGGTATCTTAAAAATTTTAAATTAATAATTTTAGAATTTCCTAATACTTTGAGAGACTGTAACTACCCAACATTTGGCAGAAGATTTGTGAGAAATAGTTATTGTAATACATTTTCATTACAGTAAATAACTAAGATTTATTTTTTTGATAAGGGTCAAGCTAAATAGAGCCAATCTTTAATGATTCTGGTTTACATCATGATTACTAGCTAAAGAAAATACCTTGAGTATATCGTTAATATATATTATTTAGCCTGTGATTTGTCAGCTTACTCCAGTATGGAACATGTGAAAAATCACTGAAGGTAAAGACTAGGGAGCTGGCATCTGGTTCCAAAGTTTATATTATGTAGTTTTTAGGTGCCCAATTCAGGACATCATTTTCTGAGCTTTAGCTTGTTTATTTTTTTCCCCTATAAAATGAGGTGATTGACCTAAATGCTTTGTAAAGTCTGATTTGATTTAAAAAGGGCTTCCACTGATTTGTTACAATTCTGTGGAATCAAAGAGTACATTGGTAATACTATTATTTTGTCTTGATTTCACGCTTCTGTAGATTTTTCCCTAAGCTCCCGTTCTTTATATTGATAGAACAATCTAGACATGGAAAGGAGTGACTTTAGGAATGAGTATAGTTACATCAGCCTTGCTCCTTGTAGTGCAATACTCAGCTCCAACACCCAAGTCATTTTTATTCTTTCTCCCTATGATCAGATGTCTCCTACTAATATTTAAGAGAAAATGTTTCTATGATCTATTTTACATTGAAGAAGGAATTCCTGTTGGTGAGTTTGTTCTTTCTATTCCTTTTAGAAACAGTGAAATCTAGTGATTGGTTTTTCAGAAAGTAATGCAAGCTACTTATCTCTCTTTCCTGGTTCATTGGGTACAAACTCACACATCAATCAAACTGTCAGACATTTCTCTTTTCTTTGGTTTATCCTTCAGTGTCAATTCTATCTGAGTCACATTTTCATATTTGGACTATTGGAAATAAGAACTTAAGCATTTTCTGGTGAAAGTGGTGAAGCTTTTAGCAGCCAATCACTTTGGTCTTAGGATTTCTAGAATTGACTTTCCCTATAGCTCCTAGTTAATGAATTACATCTTCCTTTAAGGTCTGTTCAATCAAGCCTCTAGGATTTCATTTGCATATACCGAAAAGGTAAAATGTGAAAAGCAATTTGTTCCTGATTTTTTTTTAAGTTTGAGGAAAAAATGTAAAATATCGGTGCCATTTCTCAGCTCGGGAGGTATGAGTATGTTATTCTTTATGGCTAAAAAGCCCAAGTAAGTAGATACAGGGTTTATTCCAAATAAAATGTCTTTTCTTAGCAAAATAAATGACAAGAGAACAATAAGAGAAAAGAAATACACTGATCACTATGTCTGTGAGTTATAAGAGCAAAACCAAAAAGAAGAATTATGCAGTGAATTATAGGGAATCTAAGAAGCCCCCAAGCTACTCTTAGGGTAAAAACTAAGAAGCTGCCTATTGCTCTGGATCAAATGCACCAGAACAGAGTTAATTTTCCACTACGCATATGGATGCAGTATGGAATAGAATGGAGTGGAAATAAAGTGTATGGATAGTAAATGATGCAATCACAAAATCCTTCAGAAACAGAGGCAAGTTTCAGGTCTGATCTCCCTAGAATGGTGAGAGAGTGAGGCAGTGAAGTCAGTATTTGGGGACTTTGCAGAATGTGGAGCTTGGGAACAAGTATATATAGCATCATATGGTTTGCTAGGTCAGAAACCAAGATCAACATTCCAAAAAACATCCATGATCTAAATGAGGCAGTATTTTAAACAGGAGCCAAATGTGAGGCCACGGAGCTTGAGAACTAAAGGAGAAAGTGTTTGTAAAGACAAAAGGAAGGCAAATCTAGAGAAATTCCCAAGAAAGATCCCAGAGAGATTTTTCATGTGCTGCCTTTGGCATTTAGAATTTTCTTTTCTTTTTCTTTTTTTTTTTAATTTTTCTTTTATTTTTTAAGTGTTCCAAGATTCATTGTTTGGAGTGGATGAAGGTTCGTTTCTGATTGGGAACTCTTGAGCTTGGCATCATTTTTTAAAAATTTCACCCATGGGGTTGCCTAGGTGGCTCAGGCGTTAAGCGTCTGCCTTTGGCTCGGGTCAGGATCCTGGAGTCCCAGGATGGAGCCCTGCATCGGGCTTCCTTTGGGGGGGGGGGGAAGCCTGCTTCTCCCTCTCTCGCTCCTCCCACTTGGGTTCCCTCTCTAGTTGTGTTTCTGCCTGTCAAATTAATTGATTAATTAATTAAAATTTCACATGTGTGTTTACTGTAATGTATTTACAAGATTAAAAAATGCATATTCTGGAATTAGATATTGCTGATGGTTGCAGAGCCACATGGATATGCCAAAAACATTGACTTCTATTTTTTTTTTTTTGCTCTGTTGGCCTTTTTGTGGGAGGATAAGTTAAATTGGCTTTTTGTTCTTCCAATTTTATCGAGATGTACTTGACAAATAAAAATATATTTATATTTGAGGCATACAACATCATGTTTTAATATATGTGCCCATTGTGAAATGATTACTACAGTTATGCTAGTTAGCATATCCATCACCTTACACACCTTCTCTATGTGTGTGAGAACAACTAATGCTTACTCTCAGCAAATTTCAAATACAAGGCCAGTATTATTAGCTATAATCACCATGCTATACATAAGATCTCTAGAATTTTTTCATCCTGCATAACTGAAACTTTGTAACCTTTAAGTAACATCTCCCCATTTGCCCCACTCCCTAGCACCTGGTAACTTTTTGCTTTCTCCTTCTATCAATTTGACTCATGAATGAGATCATACAATGTTTATCTTTGTGCTTCCGGCTTATTCCACCTAATGGAATTCTTTCCATTGAATATATATACCACATTTTCTTTATTTGTCCGGCTGTGAACACGTAGATTGTTTCTATATGTTGGTGGTTGTGAATAATGCTGCAATGAACATGGGATTGTAGATATTTCTTCGAGATGGCGATTTTCATTTCCTTTGGATATATATTCAGATGTGGGATTAGTGGATCACACAGTAGTTCTATTTTTAATTCTGAATAACCTCCATGATGCCTTTTTTGATGACTGCACCAACTTATATTCCCACTAACAGTATACAAGGGTTTCCTTTCCTCTTTTCCAACATTTTTTCTCTTTGATTGAAGTATTAAGGTAGTAAAAATGCAGATGGCCTCACTACATTCCAGAGCCACTAAATCAAAGCCTCTTGAGAGTGGGACTCAGGTATGTGGGTATCTTTTCCCACAACTTCTGCATATGACACCTATTTGCTCTGAACTGACAGAATCAATAACTAAAATTATTCATTTAACCATTATATTCTTAGGATTATCCTCTTAATTTGAGCCTTCAAATTTAAACATGACATAAAGAAGCATTTTTCAGAGTTGGACAAATAAGAAATCAGTTGTCTCAGAGGGCTTCCAGCTTTGAATTTTAATTTTGCGAAGAAACAGGTCAGTGAGTTTGACCTACCCAGGCCATAAACGGAGGTACATGAAAAATATAATGCTCTCTATTTTTTCTGTGCTTAATTTAACTTTACTTTTGGGTGCCTATCTTATCTGAAGTCAGCTTCCAGAAAACAGTATCACTTCACATTTAAACATGTTTAATTCAAGGTGTATCCTTTAGGCTTTTCTTTGGAAGACAACTTGAGTTCTGATAACAGGGGACTTAAGTGGTATGCTAGCATTTGGGTAAAATGATTGGTCTTCGATGAGTAACTGTCCATTCTGACCTCCGTTGAAACAGACAATACCCTCAGTGTCTGAGACAAAATTACTCTGTACTGTCAATGTCTAAGGCATTCTTGTTGGTAGCTGTATCTGGCTGTGTGATCCATGCCAATTTCTGCTTCTAAAGTCCCTCCTTGTGGAGAAAACTTATTAGGCTTGTATTTAGCTTCTCACTAAATTCGGGACACTCCAGGAACACAGGAAGATTCACCTGTTTTTCCAGTAGACCGTGCTAATGTGGAGAGCTCCTGTAGGGCTTCTCATTACCAGTGTTCCAGACAAAAAAAATTGGGTATAGATCTCCTCCACCTTAGGAAATCCAACAATCAAATAAAGCTTCTTTATCTCACCTCCTTTGGAGCTTAAGTTTCTATAGTGGGGAGCAGAGAGGGCATAGAATATTTCCTAGAGTTCTTCACTAGTGTGTAGAATTTTCTTTCCCTCTAAGTTTCTCTTTCTTTTCCCCTAAGCCATGAGATTTCTGTGCTTTTTGAGCAAGCAGGGAAAAACTCTGATTTGTTTTTCTCTTATACCTATTGATTAAGAAAGAATCTTAGCTCTTGTCACTCATAACACATGGCTTCTGTGTAAATGCATATAAATGTTGTGTATTTTAACCAATTTTTACTTTTTGGACATTCAAAATAAATGTTTATTTTCCAAAAATCCTGTTTTTAAAAAAATTTTTTTTACTGCTATGACTACATTATTTTTATAAAAAGATTTATCTACAGTGAAATAAAAGCAATGTTTTATGGGGCAGTGTATAAACAAAATCAATAATAAAAATAACAAAATAAAACTATAATTTTAAATAGTATCACCCGCTGAGGTGTTAGATGGAGGAGAAAGGCCATTTTGGACTTTCCAACTCCAGCCTAGCCACAGCCATTAACAGTGGAAAATCCCTTCAGATGGGCTCAGAGCACCTACACAATGATGAAGAATATTGATTGGTATTGTTTTATATAGTAAGTTTGGGTGACATCTTATGTAACAACAGAACACTGACAAAGAAGTAAAAGTGTTTAAAAATTTTTATATGAGTTGAGCTCTTAATGAAATCACATTAGATTAACTAATAATCTTGCAAGCTAAAACCATGCATAAGGAGGAATGAAGTAGTTAAGGCACAGAAGAATCTTAAACCAATGAACTTGAATATTTAGAAACTTAAAAAATCAATTAAAACATGGAAAGAAGATTAATTGAATTATTCAGTATGATTTTCTCATGTACTTTTAATAGTCATGAGCAAACCATCCTATATTGGTCTAAAGTAGTGATCTCCAGATCTTAGTTTTTTTTTTTTTTTTTTCCTTAAGCAGCCCAAACTGCTAGATACAAAGTCTAAGGTGACCCACAAAGATCCCTGCCTCTGGTGTTCACATCCTTATATAATATGCTCTCCTTGAGTGTGGATGGGGTGTGTGACTTGGTTCTAACCAGTAAGGTATTGCAAAAGTGATGGGACGTCACATCCATGATTACATAAGATTATAGCACTCTTCTTGCTAGATACTCTCTCCCTAACTGGCTTTGAGAAGTTCATGTCCACATTGGGTGGCCCATGTGGCAAGAAGATGAATGTGGCATTTAGAACAGCCTGCAGTCCATAGCTGGCAGAAAGCTGGGGCCTCATTTACTTATGGTTTTTAATTTTTATTGCTATGGCTGTGTCTTTTTCCTCAAAAAAAGAAATTCTGCCAGCAACCTGGGTAAACTTGCAAATACATTCTTTTCCATTTGAGCCTCTGTTGTACTCAGAGCCTGACTGATATCTTGACCTCAGCCTTATGGAGTCCTAAGCAGAGGACCCCAGAGATGCTGTGTCCAAAACCTTGATCCTCAGAAATTGTGAGATAATTAGGGCGTGTTATATTAAGCCATTGAGGTTTTGGTAATTTGTTATACAATAATATATAACTAAGACACCAAACATTACATTTTTTTCAGTGTGAGCTCTAAATATTTATATATTGATTGTAATTTATTAACTACATGCACAGTTTATTAATAAACTGTATACATGAAAACACAAATTAAATTAAAATTATGAGATAGAAAAAATAATTTCAAGATATTTTTGTTTTCATAAACATAAGACACTATAATAAATCTTTATTAGTAATACTTTTTAATGAAAACTTGTGATTAAATATTTTCTAAAATGATAATGTAGAAAAATGGTGCCATTTATGTATCACTTCCACTTATGAATTAGTGAATATTTTTGAGATACACATACATTTTTAGCTATGAGAGCTATTAAAACCCAGTATCTAAGTAAACTAAACTTAGAAACTGACTTGAGCATCCCCACATCACAAAATATTAAGCCAATATTAAAAAACTAAGGAAGACTATTTATCCACATTGCCATCATTGAGCATAGTAATAACAAAATGAATGTCAGTGAAAATAAATACTTTGTACAACTAATAATTAAAATTGAAAAGCATTATCACTTTTAATGAAATCTTCTATAATATACATTTGGAATGTCTGGGTGGCTCAGTCAGTTAAGCATCTGCCTTCTGCTCAGGTCATGATCCCAGGATCCTGGGATTGAGCCCCACGTGGGGAGGGGCAGTCCCTGCCCAGTGGGGAGCCTGCTTCTCCCTCAGCCCCTCCTCATGCTCATGCTCTCTCTCTCAAATAAATGAAATCTTAAAAAATTAAAATATACATTTAATATAAGATTTCTAATGTGTGTACTATTGTGGATAATATATAATGTATACCATTGACCCATAAATAAATATCAGGATTTCATGCTATGATTTTTCTTAAATTCATAGAGTATATATTATACCTTTCAATCTAGAAAAGACAAGAAGAGATACAGTTATAATAGGATGTTTTCTTTAACTTTTTACACATATAAACACAGTCTCTTGGGACTCTTGTCTGCCTTCTATTTTAAGGCTAGGAATTTGGGACATCCTTCTTTCAACCCACGCTTTTCCGCAGCTCATTGGCACACCAGGATCCAGGCAGGTTAAATTCTGTGGTTAGTCCAGAGATGGGTATTATGAGGTTTTTCTCGAATCTTGATATGGCTTAGCAGTGCCCACTACCAGTGACAGCACTGGAACAAAATTGCTCTCAGAACTGAATTCTATCATTTATTTGGAAAGTGCTGCTAATGCACCAAGTGCTGCCCGTGTAATTACATAACACTACTTACACATTCAGATTTTTTCCTTATATAACTTGATGAGAAGAAAAAAAGCTGGTTTGTCTATCTAAATAACAAAAAATATTATGAAGTGCGTTTGTGTTATGGTGGATGGATAAAAATCCTAAAATTTCTTGTCCACTTGGTGTGTCTACTTAAATGACTAAGTCAGTTATTCAGGATAGCTTAGCAAAATGCAGACAACTTTAAAAGAATGTATTTTGGATTATATTTATATTATAAAATTATATTTATAATGTAAGCAAAAACTACATTTTAAAACATAAAGAAATAATATGAAAACTCATACACTGAGATTTTTGGATGAAAAAGCGGCAGCTTTGTTAATATTCTAACTCCAATGACTTTCTTCCATTTGAGTCACAATGCTTTTTGGTTTCTCAAGGATTTCCTTGGTGCTGTTCACAACCATCAAGGACAAGATCCGTGATTGATTAGTGAGTTGCATACTTTACTGCAGGTTCCTAGTGTCTGGGAGCTCCTTTCTACAATTCTAGTTTGGCTTCTATTGATTTCTCTTGATCTCATGTTCACTGATGATCCAGTAAAGCAACACTGATTTCCATTCTTAATTATGTGAAAGAGTACAGTGAATGCTATATAATACATTCTGACTTCTAGCTCATTCCAATTTCTTGGAGAAGGTAACAAATTTTTAAAAATATTTTATTTATTTATTTGAGAGAGAGAGAAATAGTCCTCATGAGCAGGGGAGGGGCAGAGGAACAAGCAGACTCCTCACTGAGCAGGGACCCATCTTAAGGCTTAATTCCATACCTGGAGCCACCAGGGTCTCACAAGCTGATGGAGTCACCGTGGGGAAGATGGGGAAGATGGCAGTCCAAGCAAGGCTCCTGCCTCACGGGTATTCACTGACTTCCATAAGTCTCACTGAAAGGGTACAGTAGAGCAAAGCTCCTGCTGCCAGAAAATAACCCCACTGGCTGATGTGGTCACAGCGAGGAAAGAGCAGTCAGCCTTGCCCCTACCGGTGGTGCGAAACTGGTGTCTCCTCCTTTTTTTACTATTAATCTTTATTCTAAATTCAAGCACATTGCTCTTCACAGGGCCTCAGCATGCTCTAAGTCAAACTGAAATCCCTTGCAGTTCTTACATTTATTCAAAAAAGTGTGTACTTTTTGTACTTTCCCTTTAAATTTCCTGCCGCTCTGTGGAGGAGTTGTCAAGGCTCCTGAATGGTTAAATAAATGGCTTAATACAAAAAATAATACTGCACTAATAAGAACATTGCCATACACACAAAAGATCCATAAAGACTTCCACATCCGGTCATAGAAAAGAGGCTTGAGCAAGCGCTTTTACCTTTGCAAAATAAGTTAACTTTCTCTTTGATGCCAGATAGACTAACACGGGCCATTGTATTTATAATGTAACTTAAACTATAACTTTATATGTAACTCACCTAAGCTTCTTAATTGTTTTTGTTATTTCCTCTCCTTACTGTAAGACCTGCCTAAAAAACACCATATGATTAATCTATCCTTTATCTTCTAGGAACTAGATGTAGGAAATCATAAAAAACTTTACTAATCAACATGTCCCTGTTTTGGTTGAGGGAGTTGACGTAAATTGTAGATATGAACACCTGCAAAAACATGTTTCATGGATCAAAGCACTATGTTTCATCAAAACACTATCTTTTACTGATAAAGACACTGTGTAGTCAAAAATCATTTTCTGTAAGATTTTTCCTTTATGAGAATCTTTAACTTGTAAATAAAGACACTGAAAGCTAGCAAGTCAGAGATGGCTGGCAGGTGATCAGAAAGAATCTTCGAAGCTCTCTCATTCCTCATTCGCCAGCTCTGTCCATCCTTCGGGGACCCTGGTTCAGCCAGAGCTGGACTCTGGCAGTCCCAGGACCTTGAGATCATGACCTGAGCCAAAGTCAGATGCTTAACTAACTGAGCCACCCAGGTGCCCCAAGAAGGCCACCATTTGCTGTTAACGTATAATTCTAGATATAACATTAACAGTTCTGATTTTATACAAAAATGACATTGGTGTAACCAATTCTCAGTCCCTATCATTTGTCTCTCAAAATATATTTATAATCTATTTCTATGGTTAAAAATGGATTGCATAATATCATGTCCACTCTTTTTCATTCCAAGAAAGATAAAAAGCTTTTTCTTTTCTTCATTTTTAGTATCATATATTATATCTTTTTTGTATGAACAGTCACACTAGACCAGAAAAAAAAAAGCAATTAAATACAGAGCAAAATAAAAATTGTCACAGATTGAATGCCTTTAAATCCATTTGCTTTTTAAGGTTAGTAACTCTGGTCAGTTGGAAAGCACTATATCTTTTGTTCATGGCAGGTATGGAGAAATGATTTATTAATTTGAGTAAAATTTAATAACACAGTTTCATGAAGCATCTGAGTCCATTGTTGATGATATCTAATTGTTTCAGGTACCAACAGTATGACATGGTTACTAAAGCTGTGGCTTCAGGATCAGATTATGTAGGTGTGGGTTTCAGATATGATGTGAAGCAATTTATTTAATTTCCTTGTGTCAGTTTCCTCTCCTCTCCACTGGGTCACAAAGTGACCAATGAGGACTCAATGAGATAATATACATAATGTAAATGGCATATAGAACCATATAGTAAATGACAGATCTTATATTTTCGATGTTGGTGTTGTGAGAAAGCTCTTTTTTTTTTTTTTTAATAGCAAGTTGAAAATCATTCACCTGTATTTTCCCAGCTTTGTTTCTTGTTGAGCCTTTTTCTGTAAGAACCTATGTAATGGGATTTTGAAGAGATTCTAAAGAGGATCTCTCCCCTCTTCGTGAATTCAAATCTGTCTCCTTGTTGGTCTTGTAGGAGTATTTTTAACAATTAGAGCTTATTTTCTAGGATGTTGTTAAAGCTTTATGCACCTTTGGGAACTGAAAACAATAAGTGATCATAAGTCCTGCCAATCCCAATGTTATTTCATTTGATGAGTCAGCAAAAATGATCCCCATGACAAACTTGGGACTTTAGTTCCAAAGGGCCGCCTTTATTTAACTGGATGGAGTTCACGGTGTTTAGTGTTCAGCCCAACCCACATATTTCTAGTCTGTTGCACTCTTGATCTTGGCAGGATTTGAGGTGGGAGGGCTATACTATCCATATTATACTCTTAACTTTTTCTTGCCTCTGACAGAGCCCTCAAATCCAATCATTGTAAAAATGTCCGTGACTCCACTGACAGTCCTTCCTCTGCTGTTGTTCTCAGAAGCAAACTGAGTGTCGGAGTTTATAATCATTCGGCCAATTTGGTTTTGCATTTGGGGGTCTTTGAGATTTTATTCTGTTTCTCCAAACTGCTCTATAATCTTATTCATTCCATTAAAATCTCCAACTATGGCTATCCTGTTCCTCCATCTGTACTCCAGCTGCCCCAACATACTAATGCCCCGTGGCTCTCTGCTCATCTATGAAAGGCTCCATTCTTTTTAGAATTCCATTCTCTAGCTGTTTCCTGTGACCACTGTTTTCACTAGATGCATAGAAAAGCATGATTTTTATTTTTTCCAGATTCCTCTTATTGCCTTTATTCATCCTAATAGGAAGCAGAAGCGGTTTTCTAGCATTTCGTCTATTTCCTGTTGGTGAGAAAGAAATAGTGAAGCACAGTTGAAACCTCATTGAAAGAATATAGAGGTACAATCAAATCTTACATTTCCTTACTTGAACCAAGTTTCAAAAATGACTTGTAAACCCATTGCTATTTTTCCAAAACATTAGCGAATCATTAGGAATTGAAAATAGTCTAAAATTTGTCCCATGTTTTCCGATATAGGCATGTGAGTCTTCATCAATGCTTTTAAACGAAGTGGTAGTTAGGTGAAGGTTTTCACATTGTGAATTAGCATAGCAAAATCTGTGACTCCTTTTTGAATCTTTATAGTACCCTCATCACCCCTTGGTTATTTAACAGGAAAAATTTTACCAACACAGTTTCTTATAACTAAACTTTTAGGTGGTATTTTGGAAGAAAATTCTTATATTTTTTGGTCCTGACTTTTGAGGAAGTTAATTAACATTGAATTATCTATCTAGGGACACTTGGGTGGCTCAGTCACTGAGCAGCTGCCTTAGGCTTAGGTCTTGGTCCTGGGATCCTGGGATGGAACCCCGCATTGGGCTCCCTGCTCTGCAGGAAGCCTGCTTCTCTCCCTCACTCCCCTTGCTTGTGTTTCCTCTCTTGCTGTATCTCTCTCTGTCAAATAAATAAAATATTAAACAAAATTTGAATTATCTAAAGTCCTCTAATAGAAACATTCTAGAGGTAGTTTAATAACCTTTGGATACCATCTGTTAATTAGCACAGTAAATGCTTACCATTATTTTTACTGATGAAATGAAAAGTGCTCAGTCTAAATGGAAATGGTTAGAATTATGGTAAAGCCCCTCCCATACTTTAATGGACAGGTAATAAGACTGTAGAGAGTCAAGTAGCCTATGCTTTACTGAACAGCCAAGGAAAATTATGGATTGCATGTGGTTTTTATGGAGGCTACTGTCACTTGTTTCCATTGAGAAGGTGAGCTAAATTTTGACACTAGAATATGAATTACATCTGCCTGGTTTTGTTCATTGTTGATGGATTTACAAATAATAATCTTAAGCATTCATACCAAGGAATGCTTGTGCCTACTGTTTGCTCCTAGTGTTAGGGAAGTGGCAGGGAAGAAGAAGAGAGCATATAAATTGTGGAGTTGACAGGGCAAAGGAATGTGTGGGATTAATGAAATAAAAAGACGGGTGATTATTTCTAAATGACTGCCAAAGCAGTAATGAAGGACTTCATAGAGAAGCTGCTGCTTAAATTAAACTTTAAAGATGATTAAGCATTCATTGAGAGGACAACAGTGCAGGGGTTGACCATGGTGAGAGCACTGCAGAGTGAGGGTTCACCATGTGACATTCACAGAACTGGAAGTAATGTGATGTGACTCAGCAGTAGACTGCCTTCACATGAAGTGCCTTGAATAGCTCACTAAGTTGGGCCTTTGTTACCAATCAATGTAGAGCTGTGAAAAGATTTTAAGCAGAAGAATAACATGATCAAACTTATGCTTTGAAAAGATTATTCTGACCATGGTGGCCATTCTTGTTGGCAAAGAGATCAGCCAGAAGATTATAGCAAAGACTGGTTAGCTGTTCAAAAGCCCATTTTCTTTTCTTTCTGAACACAAAACTAGACTGAATGAGTATTTCAGTCTCTCTTAAAAGTGGGTAAAGCCATATGGCAAGTTCTGGCTGAAGGAAAGTGGTTAGAAGTGATGTGTGTCATTTGGAGGCCTGACACCCAACACCCATTCATACCTAATCCTGCATATTCTTTGCTCTTAGGAGGTGATATAGGAAGGACGTAGTGACACCAGGGAAAGTCATCTGGGTGTCTGGGCCACTATCTGAAGAAGTGCTCCCCATGAAATTAAAATACCTATTTTGGATTTTTTTTTTGGAGGGGGAGTAGGGGCAGAGGAAAAGGGAGAGAGAATCCCAAGTAGGCCCCAAGCCCAGTGCACAACATGATGTGGGGCTCCATGTTACAACCCTAAGATCATGACCTGAGCCCAAATCAAGAATCAGATGCTTAATCAACTGAGCCACCTAGACACCCTGCCTGTTTTGATGTTTTGTGAGTAAGAAATAAATTTTTGTGTTAAGATACAGAGGTTTTGAGGTTAACCAATTACAGCAGTTTCTTTCAATGAAACAGAGATTCTCACTATAGTTTGGTAAGGAATGACAAGATCCTGAAATAGTAAAGTGGGGATAGAAAGAAATGGACTTTTCCAATAGAAATGTAGATAGAAATAGCAAGTGATATGACTGATTAAGGGTGAAGTAAATGGAGGAATAGAGAATTTTAGCCTGTCAGCTTAGGAAACTGGGATGAGTAGTAATAATAATAGTAGTAATATGGTAATATAGGATTCATAGGATGATAAGATATTTTTAATTTTTAAAAGATTCTTTTTTTTTTTTTTTTAGATTTTATTTATTTGACAGAGAGAAACACAGTGAGAGAGGGAACACAAGCAGGGGGAGTGAGAGAGGGAGAAGCAGGCTTCCCGCTGAGCAGGGAGCCCGATGTGGGGCTCAATCCCGGGTCTCCGGGATCATGACCTAAGCCGAAGGCAGTCGCTTAACCAACTGAGCAACCCAGGCGCCCCATGGATGATAAGATATTTTGAAGAGATAATTAGTATTGATTGAAAATGTACTGCTTTTAGGTCTAGTTGTCTGTAAGATTAGTTTGTGTACGATTTTCTTTCTTAAAGATTTTATTTTTAAGTAATCTCTCGACCCAGTGTGGGGTTCAAACTTACAACCCCCAGATCAAGAGCCCCAAGCGCTACCAACTAAACCAGTCAGGCACCCTGGTTTAGTTGGTAAACTAAACCCTGTTTATAATTTTTTATTCTTTTCTATCCTTTGCCATGCCTTATATGGGATGCAGTATACTTCCCTGCCCATTTGGCCATATAATTTTTTGGACCAATGTAATAAGAGTAGGAGCTTCATTTGCCAGGTCCAAGCAAAAGACTTAAGAGACATTTCATATTTTCACTCCCCACGACTCTTCCTGCTCTCCTGCTCTCTACCATGAGGACATCATAACCTGAGATTCATTTCTTCAGCCATTCCTTAATGGTTCATGCCTCAACACAATCTGGAGCAGAGCCACCATCACTGACTCATAGATCCCATAAACAAGAAGTAAATGTTTGTGCTTGTTAAGCAACATGAAATATGCAGTGTTATCACAGAAAAAAAAATGGGCCAATTTGGTGAGATACTTGAAGTATGCAATAGGAAGTTGGGAATAATATTCTGGAGAAGAACAAACTGGTCATTTAGATATTGGAATTGTGGTGATTGTGGTCATTAAGATGGATAAGGTCACTGGTAAACCATAGAAGAGAAGTCTAAGGATGCAAGGAGCCCTAAGAGTCCAGCTTTAAGTGTGGGAAGAGGATATACAGTGAAAAATAAAAATGAATAGTCAGCAGTCTATGAAAAGAGCCAAGAAAAGGTAATGTAATAAAAATGAGAGGGGCACCTGACTGGATCAATCTGTGTCTGACTCTTAATTTCTGATCTAATCATGATCTCAGGGTCCTGGGATTGGAGTCCCACATCAGGCTCTGCACTCAGCATGGAGTCTACTTGTTATTCTCTCTCTCTCTGCCTCTGCCCCTCCTCATGCTTGCTCTCTCTCTCTAAAGTAAATAAAATAAATACATAAAATAAATCTTTTAAGAAATAAAAATAAATAAAAAGAGGGGATGGCAGTACTTCAAGGAGGTTGTTAGGAGCAATAGCAAACATTACAAAATGCTCATATTAGACCCTGTTGAAAATAATCCTTTAATACAACAATTAGAAGGTATTGTTAAGAGTCATCCTTTATTAATAAGATTGCCATAGATTTAATGTAGTCTGTACACTTCATTAATGTTTTTTAAATTAAACTTGGTGAGTGAATGCCTTTGTTCTACTGCACTTATACACAGGTTGGAGTATCAAACAAAAACAATTCTGGCATTTATTCTGCATTTTATACTGTTAAGCCTCTATATTATGTAAATCTAAAATATTTTTGTTGCCTTAAAAGTCAGTTTTATTTTTAATCGTATAAAACAATGATTTAGTAAAATAACATGGTAGAAATTGAACTTGATAGCTTTTTAAGGAAAATTTAATATTTAAAGGAGAAAATAAATTTCTTTGGCTCTTGCTTCAGTTCAAATTGGCTCTACATTAGTAAATTTCACCCACATAGGTGAATATTTAATAAGGCATTTAAAAATGCTGACAAATCTGGTTGACAAAGTTAAAATGATATATGTATTTTTTTAATTTATTGAATTTAAAAACAATAACACATAAGCTCATTCAGAGCACTACGGAAGAGCTGACATACTATATGTGTAATGTACCTGACTGATTGCCTTTTCAGAGATATAGATTCACAAGCTTTTATGACCCATATCATAGAAAAAATGTATTTGCATTAGGGAACTTTCAGAATGGCTGCCAGTTTCCTTAGGGAACTCCCTGGATAATAAAATACTAAACATTTTGTTTAACAATTTGTTATCCAAAAGCTTCTGCAATGTGGAATTTTTGCCAATGTAGAAAAGCTTTTGGGATGCATAATGGAAAAGATTGTTGGCATTTAATTTACTGAACTGGAAAACACAAGAATAGCTTTTATGTTTCTGAAAGATATTATTAACAATATCTCTATAAATATTTTATGCTCCTTCTTCTCCCTCTGCTGTTCCCCTGCTTCTGTGCTCTCTCTCTCTGTCAAATAAATAAAGAAAATAAAGAAACTTAAAAAAATTATGATTTGTGCAAGAAAGACACTTTGAGCATCTGATCACAGATGTCTACCCCACCAAGAGTCTTTGGCCCGTCAATCTAAAGATTGCTGATAAAGATAAATATATAGATGTTAAGTTAGAATAATTGGATATGTATATCTCTCTTTTGAGGGTACCTGTTTTAAGTAAATTGTGATTAACCAATTCACTTCACATTTCTATCTCATTGGGAAAGAAGGCTTTTATGATGTTGCCCAGATCTGCGGAAGCCTTTTGCTAGTCTGATGAAGTTCTTACCTTAGATTCTTGACTTAGTCATCATTTGCTTGATGATGCTTTATCTGCACCAGTTTCCCTAGGGATAACATGTGCTAATATTACCATACCAGTGTGTATTCTCACATCAGGGCAGCTAAAAGAGACCTAAGCCCCAGTGAGTGTTGTGTCTCTGAAGATAAAGCAGATGGAGATGGAGGACCATGCAAAGCTTTAACTTGGCATAAAATAGTGCTTAATCAATGTTGGTTGAAATAAATGCCAGTGATTCCACTCATAATTTATTTTCCTTTGGAAATGTGACTGTTTCTGTAACCTTTCTTCTAAGTCTTACATTGTTCTGTGAATGAGTTTTTTTTTTCTTATTTTTTAAATCCTGTTATAAATTAAACATATGTTGGCAGAGTCCAACCATTATCTCTACATATGAATTGCCATAATGATTTATATATCATTTATAAGTAAGTCTTATATTGATCTTACGATCCTAATCATAAATCCAATGAATTGAATGGGTATTCTACTTAAGGCGAACACTAAACTAAACTAAAAGAACAGATTCAAGACACAAATACATGACTCTTCAACAGCATGGCTTTAGGAAATTCATTTAATCTAAAAGTGTCAGTAACCTCATATTACAGATAATGCATTTTGTTAGTTTCAACATACTAGAGTGGCATAGAGTTATGGTGGATATTACATCCACCGTAACTGTTTGGGTATGATAACTGTTCTGATTTTTTTTTAAACTTTATTGTATCTTCCTGAACCTAATGTTTAAGTAACTTCATAATACCCTTCTATAGAAGAAATGCTTATCTTTATTTTTTAATTATAGTATAACTTGGATGAGAATGTAGTTCTTGTTCAACTATAGACTAGCAGAGGGGCAATTTTTTTTTTCAACCGCATAGTCCCAAATAAGAGTGCTTCTTCCCTAGAAACTATTTTTAATAATTCAGAATTTCATTGTGAACTAGATAGAGAATCATGGGACTTGGTTTCTATTTCTGACACTGTAACTAATTTGGTATTCTTTCAGGACAAGACGTTTAGCCTCTTTTTTAGTGTAGGTTTGCCAGCTGTAAATTGATATAAAAATGACTTCCAGGATAGAATGTCTGCCAAGTTACTTTTATTAAGGAAAATATGACTTTTTAAAAAGTTTTGAAGAAGAAAAAGAAGGTACCCTCTACTATAGGTAAATGGTGAAATGCATGAATCTCATGCACTGTAATTGTAGCAAAAAGGTCTGTCAGGTATAGATAGAACTATATTAATTATTAATTTCCATTTCCCTTCAGAGAAAACACATAGAATAAACTTTTTAATTCCTTTTAAGGATATTTTAAAATGACAAGATGTAAAAAGGTGTTATTATTTTTCTCCTTTTTTTACTAGAACAACATTTGCAAAGACCAAACCCCTTGAGGGACACTGTGAGAATCACATGCTGGACCACATACTGTTCCAGCAAAGGTTGGCTGATGGTGTCTAGTCTTTGTTAAAATTGGTCATGGTTAGAATTAAGGATCGAAGTTGTCTAAGTCAATCTCCAACCTAAGATCCCCTCAAAGTTTAAAAATGTAATATGCCTTCACCATTCTTGCTTCTGATGTCTTTTCCTTGCTTAGCTGTAGCATTAAATTTATCTTCAGGATGACACTCTTCTGTGGAATGAAAACAAAGTTAAACCTCTCTGGAAACCAAGATTTAATAAATTAGATGTGTTGGTACTTGCCATCAATATTACTCACATTTTAACTCTTGCAATTGGCAATTCACTTTTTAAAAAGAGATAGTATTTACAGTGCCCACAACTAAAATTGCTACCGCTAGCCTAAATAATTCATCTAACATGTCTGTCATCTCCTATTTCTAACCACTCAGAAAATACTGCTCCTGTCAAACCTCAGTCTGCCGGAAGTAACCCTGTGAGAGTTCAAGAAGTGTCTTCGCAGAGCAGAGCAGAGGCAGAAAGCTTCCTTTCTCCCCCCCCCCCCCCCCCCCCAATTTGCAGTTACTGAACTCTGAAACGGAAGTTGCGATGAAAACATTCTCAAATTAGTTCTGGATCTCCAGAGGGCATCTTAAGGACTTAACGTTGTTGTATATGTTTGTTATTAGGTTGTCATCTCAAGTTAATACTGTATATTTTAAATAACAATAAGAAGGAAATCTTGACTTCTGAGATGCTAAAATGCTGACATTAACCCATTGTCTACAAAAAAGGGAAAGGAAGGAGGGAAAAAGGAAATTACTAGAAGAGAAGAATGGAGGACAAATGGTTTGCTGACTAAAATAAAATATAAGTTAAGAGTTCTGGAGAAATAAAGAGGATTTATTCCTCTTCAGCTTTCTTCAGACTGCATTGCCTACTTGAAATGCCCATCCTTCCTCAAACAGTTTAAGAGTATTGACAATGACTTACTCTCTCTGATGGAATCCCTGATGTTTGCATTCAATATGCATCAAAATCAATAAGGATCTCCTCCCTATCAACAGGAGGAATTGTGTGCTACAGAGTTTCTGGCGAACCCAGAAAAGACATCAGGAGCATCCCCCCCCCCCCCCCCCGCAAGATGGTAAAACAGAATCAGAAAAATTTCTTTCCTCGGGTGAACTACAGTATTTCTATTCAAATGTCATCCACATGGACTTTTGAATATAGGTATATGTTCCCCTGCAAGTAGGCCAAGAATGGGCCAATAAAAGCCATGCTGTTTACCTACTTATTTAACTTGAGAGAAGCAATGGTAATAGACTATATCAGGAAAGCATGGCTAGAATATTGTAGTATTTTTGATATATTGAACTAACTTTAAGTCTGTTGTAAGATGGGTTGAAAATCTTAGGATATTGTCTCTTCCCTAGTAAATCTAGGACACTAATTCATATTTACCTCAAGCACTCACACACACAGACACATTCATACACACACACTACACACACATTTCCAAAATGTGATTCATCCTTCCCCCCCAAAAAAATAATGGCAAATGATCAAAATAATTAGGATGAAACAGAAGACTTTGTGTTTCAGATTTGCTGTTATAAGCAATTATTTCCAGGAAAAGGGGACTAATTCTGCACACTAGAATGTCAAATGCAGGCAAACCTTTCTAGGAAATTCATGAAGTGCTATAGAAATAAAGTTAGTGATATTTATCTTAGCTAGAAGTAAGAAAGTTCTTAGCTTGAGTAAAGATTTCTCTTAAAAAGCACTGTTATGGATAAAGAAAATGTCATCCAAACACACACACACAGGAATACTATTCAGCCTTAAAAACGAAGACACTCTTGCCATTTATGACAACATGGATGATTTGGGGAGGCATTATGCTAAGTGAAATAAGCCAGATAGGGAAAGAAAAATACTACATAGTATTACTTACATGTGAAATTGGAAAAAAAAAGAAAAATTTAAAAGTCAAACTCAAAGAAACAGAGTAGAAAAGTGGTTGCCAAGAGATATATAACAGGGAAAATAGAAAAAAGTTGGTAAAGGTTACAAACTTTCAGTTGTAAGATAAATAAGGTCTAAGAATCTAATGTATAACGTGGTGACTAAAGTTGGTAACACTGTGTTGTGTAACTGAAATTTGCTAAGAGAGTAGAACTAAAATGTTCTCACCAAAAAAAAAAAAAAAAAAGGTAAATAGGTAAGGCGATGAATGTGTTAATTAACTCAATGGTGGGGGGGTGTGTCTTTTCACAACATGTACATCTATCAAATTATCATGTTATACATATTACATATCTTAAAGTTTTATTCATTTATATCTCTAAAACCAAAAAAAGAAAAAAAAATTATGTTCAAGATAAATACTTTGTTCTGTAGTTGCTTCTTCTGTGTATTATTTTGTCAGTAAAATTATTGTGTTTGTTAAACAGTTATCTTCTATAGCTTTCTGATGAAAACACAAGATCTTGGATTTTTGTCCAAAACTAAAATTAAAACATCAAACAATTGCTTTTATTTACATGAGATCTCATATTTCTTTTTGGTTGCAAATAAGCATTCTTAATTTTTTAAAAAAGATTTTATTTACTTATTTGACAGAGAGAGGGAGATCACAAGTAGGCAGAGAGGCAGGCAAAGACAGAGGAGGAAGTAGGCTCCCTGCTGAGCAGAGAACCCGATGTAGGCCTCGATCCCAGGACCCTGAGACCATGATCTGAGCTGAAGGAAGAGGCTTTAACTCACTGAGACACCCAGGCACCCAAGCATTCTTAATTTTTTGTTAGCATCTAACAAACAGATGGACAAAAGAAAAGCAGCTTCCAGTTCTGCTTAAGAGACTCTGTTCCCTATTTTCTTTTTAATAGAGATGGAGCCATAGCTCCTACTTTGTTTAAAGAAAGTTTTGGATACAAAGTCCTCCAAAATGGGGCGCCTGTGTGGCTCAGTTTTTAAACATCTGCCTTTGACACAGGTCATGACCCCAAGGTCCTGGGATCCAGCCCCACATCAGGGTCCCTGCTCAGTGGGAAGCCTACTTCTCCCACTCCCACTACCCCTGCTGTGTACTGTCTCTTGCAGTCCCTCTATCTCTGTCAAAAAATAAATAAAATCTTAAAAAAAAAAGCCCTCCAAAATGAAAGAGCCCCAGGCAGGAAATCAATGTCACAATGAACACTGTTTTATTACAGTTAGACACATCTAACGATCTCATAACTATAGTCAAAGTAAATGAAATACTTTTCTTTCTGCATTTCCTTCATTCTTTCCTGCTCTCCCACTATTCCCTTTCAGTTCTCCCTTTTTCTTTTTCTTTTTTTTTCTTTTTTTAAAACCTTCTTTCTCTCTTCTCTACCTTTCTTCAGATAATGATTATTATGATTCAAAGACTGACATAGCACTTTATTTTTATATATACAATTTATTTTGATTTGTTTATGCCCCAGACCCAGTTGTCCATGCAATACATGGCCTCCTTAATACTCACACCCAGGCTCACCACCTCGCTTCCCCCTACTCCCCTCCCTTCCAAAACCCTCAGTTTGTTTCTCAGAGTACACCATCTCTCACCCTTCATCTCCCTCTCTGGTTTACCCCAGTTCACATTTCCTTTCCTTCTAATGTCCTCCATGTTACTCCTTATGCTCCACAAGTAAGTGAAACTGTATGATAGTTGACTTTCTCTGCTTGGCTCATTTCACTAAGCATAGTCTCCTGCAGTCCCATCCATATTGATGCAAAAGTAGGGTATTCATCTTTTCTGATGGAGGTGTAACATTCCATTGTATTTATGGGCCATATCTTCTTTATCCATTCATCTGTTGAAGGGCACCTTGGCTCTTTCCACTGCTAGGTATTTACCCCAAAGACACAGATGTAGTGAAAAGAAGGGCCATATGTACCCCAATGGACATAGTATTTAACATCACCTTTATGTTCTGGAACTGGAATTTGGGAACAGAATTTATTTCCTTTTTATTCCCAATTAAAAATGTCCTGGTATCTTACAAAGAAGTAGTTTTTCAAGGAAGCCTGGCCATGGACAGATTTGATTTTGTTTTGTAATGTTTGTATTTTATTTGGGACTGCTGCACTTACCAGCACTGTTCAGATGTAGACTACTCATCCACACTGAGTTGTTTTCAAGCTTTATTCAAGTACGCTGGAGTATATTTACAGAAGATTTTGAAAAAATACCTGGTTTTGCTCAATGGGACTGTACCGCGTTGGACCCACCTCTGACAGTGAGGAAATACTGAACAATTCTAGTATTGTCTTGAGATTTTACTGTTTTCTTATGTACTAGAGATGTTAATTACTGAAATAAATCATACAACTCAGAATGATTATGTAGAGATTGGGTTTCCGCTCAGGTCATGATCTCGGGGTCCTGAAACTGAGCCCTGCAAGAGCCTCCCTGCTTATCTGAATCTGCTTCTCCCTCTCCCTTCCCATCTGCCGCTCTACACAGCCCCACTCCTTCATGGCACAGATGCCTGTGTGTGCTCTCTCTCTAAAACAAATAAATAAATCATTCAAGGTATTTTCAATGGGAAGGAATTTAATGTAAGGAATCAGAGGTCTATAGAATCTTTCGAAAGAAAGGGAGAGTGGAGGTCAGGGAAAACTACCACCAGTACTCAAGAGTTCAAGAAACTGCATAATTCACAGGAAACCACTGCTCATGATCTCACCTGCCTGAAGAGCTGAAGGGAGCTTGATGCTTTCATATTAGGTGCAGTTTTCCTAAGTTGAATGAAAGAAAAAAAATCACAGGAAAATGGAGCTAAGTTCTTACACATTTATTCCTTTAAGTTCAAGTTATAGCTGAACATCACAGAAAAGACTGAATACAATTTGCTGTATATTCTATAGAATCTTTGAAAGTTTTCATTAATTGAAGAGATTGGGTTTAAATGTCATTAATATAAACAT
>PITA01006290.1:49439-101552 GCA_004023965.1 Spilogale gracilis
GAGTCTGATGCGAGGCCAATGCCCGGCTCAATGCGGGGGGGGGGTGGGGCTCAGTGGGGGCTCAATGCAGGACTCATCCCAGGACTCCGGGTCATGACCTGAGCGGAAGCTTAACAACTGAGCCACCTAGGGTCAATTTAGAAAATCAATCTTCATCAGGAGAGTGCAAGAAGGTTGTGCTGTTGGCTTCAGCAACCATCAGAGAGATAAATTCCATTAAGCTGGAAGCAAAGCCATCTGTAGAATGGGGAAATGTTTGGAGTTGCAGGGATTTGAATAGAGGTCCCTACTTAGCCCACTGCAAGGTGGTGACAAACACGCTAGCAGAAAAAATAGAGGAAAGGTAAAACTTCCAAATGCTACCAAAAAATCAGAGACTCATATGTCCAAAATTCTCCCTGACCCACTTCAGTTAAGTAATTAATGAGTTACTTATTCAATAAATATTTACAGTGTCTACTATTTGCCAGCTTGTGGTGAGTCATGGGCATAGCAGTGAGGAAGATAGAATAAAACCTTCTCAGTGGAGCTTATATTCTAGAAAATCATTTAAAAAAATGAGTTTGACATTGCCCTTTCTCTTGTCTCTCTGATCTGTTGACATCTAGGTGAAGTGAGGAAAGCTGAGGAAAACTGTAGCCATAGATTTAAAGGAGAGGACACGTTTTCATTCTGAGGGACATAAAACGTTATACCGAGGCAATTAGGAGTCATAGTTATAAACAGGAAATTCAGCCCAATAGAAAAGACATTTCTAAATATTGTTTCCATCTCTCTTTTTTTCATTTTTATGGCATTTACTTCATTTTATGGAACTTTATGACTTTTTTATGGCACTAAAACTACAGAAGCTTTTTCAGCACATTACAATATTGAAAAACAGCCCTCATAGATCATTGAATTTTCAGAGTTGGTTGTAACTTAGAACGTATTCAGTTTAACCACCAAATCATCTTTTTAATAGAAATAAAAGCTATTACTACTATAAGTCATCTTGTCTCTGATGTCTTAACACTGTAAAAATCAATAGTAAAGGTATCGGTGGCCTCTATGTGTCCGGGTGATTCATGGGCACTCTGCTTACATTATTTGAGAAACTGTTTTTCTCAGACACTCTCTCTCTCTTTTTTTTAATCTTCTTTTTAATCTTAGCTTTATAAGTGGCTGTGTCTTTAATATTATGAATCATACAAACAGTATTAATGGGACACTTCATGTTTAGAAGTTGAAGCAACACCAGGGAGACTGTGGAATCTTCTTCCCAGGAGAGGCAGTCACATCATTTGATGCAGTTGGTATGCCGAGTGAGTCAGACCTCAGAAAAGCAGAGACCAGCCCAAGGGACCTGAATTTTGAGGAATGTAACTAGTCGGTTGCACTCATTCTAAATTCAGCTGCTGTCTTAGAACAAAGTGAAAATTTGGACATGGGTAACATTTTACAAAGAGTTCCGATAGTGTTCAAACTGACTTGTATATCAAAGTGAGTTGGTTCCTTTACCAGCATGTAGCAGGATGGGGTCCTGTGGTGGTCCGAGAGTCAGGGTTCAGAGTTGTGCACACACAGTGTGCAGAGGCACTGATGAATCCCAATAATGTTCCCTTTGTAAGTCATCAGAAAAAGCATATCTCAATAAAGACTGAACACACATTTCTTACCAATTTAGTAGACAAGAGGATCAGAACTCATTAAAATTGACTTAGAAACTTTTTAAAAATGTGATGTGTTCCATTCCTGAGCATGGTAGTGGTTGTCAATTCACAGCTAATATGTATTAATTATAATAAAATTGTAGAATTGATGACAAAAATATCTAGTTGGGTAACATTTTGGCAGGAATAAAGAAGATTTTTCCTGTTATTTTACATGATGCAGGAGAGGATTAAACAGATTACTTATATTTTCCTTTAATGTTGAAATCATGGTTACAAAAACAAAGATGTATTGAAAAAGAGCAGAAGTGATCAGTTTTCTGTTTATTTTTATATCCAGATGTTGTCATTTCACTTAAAAACAACCTTCTATAAAATAATAAATGAGTAAGTAGAAATTATGATTTCTATATCCTTTTAAAATACTAATGCTGATATTAACTTTAAATAACTGAATGCCATGTAATTTTTACAAAGGCAAGAGACATAAAATCAAAAAAGAGAATAGGAGTGAAGGGAAACAAATAACTATGAAAAATAAAAAGAAAGAAATATAATTATGTTATGATAAATTTAGGTAATTCTTAAAAAGCAATTGCTTTTAGTTCTTCAAATCACAGTTTGAACTTTCTTCCTACATTCACCCAAATGAAATTAAGTAGGAAATCTTTAGTGACCTGTAGCACTTAGTATATTTTTTGGAGTTCTCAGCCAATCATCCTTGCCTGTCCTCTCAGCATATGTATGTGTGTGTACACATGTGTGTCTGTTGCTAGAGAATGCTTCAGTATCAATATTCATTTTTACGCCTGTGTTAAGCTCTTCCCATTCCCCAGGTTATACCTCTTGTCTAACCTCACTAATAAAGACAACTGAGTATCACTTGTAGGCTTAGCTGCCTCCTAATATCTAAGATCAGTTCTGAATTTAGACAAGAGGAGAATCTCTTGTTCAACCTTCTGAGACTCATAGTCAAATTACTCTGGTCACTAGTTATATAATGATTGTCAGGTAATTGTAATCGTGAATTTATTTCATTTTCTATGTCTTGTGCCCAGCTCTGGCTTCTCCCCTAGCTGCCTGTTGCTTAATCTTGCTTCAGTAGTCCCCGAGTACATTTGGAGACATCCTTCTGAGCACAGTTCATGCGCCCACGAAGCCAACCCAGGCCGGATTCTTGATTTAAACCATCTCTACCTGCTTTTCCTTCAGTCCTTCACTTCTCAAAATGGCAAACTTACCCATCCAGCAGTTTAAGTTAAAGACTTTTATGTCATTCTTGAAATTTTTCTTTTCCTTCTACTTAGGGGACTTGTAATCTAGGGATGGTCCCAGTTTACATTTGTGTCTCCAGCATAACTAATAGTCTTCATTTTCAGAGTGTTCTGACTTGGGTAAAAAATTATATGTTCACTCAATTCAGTTCCATGGGCTATTCCATATAACACATCAAAAGTCCTATTGGCACCTCCTTCAAAATGTATCTAGTACCCACTCACTTCTCCCCATTTCCAACACAGCATCATAGCCCCTGTTTTATTTTCTCTTACATGTATCATGGAAACAGCCTTCAATCTGGTCTTCCTGCTTTTATAATTCCTCCATTATAGTCTATTCTCCTCACAGGGCCAAACTTACATCACTCCCTTGCTACAACATTCCAGTAGCTTCCTATCTGAGAATAAATCTTATCATCTTGTCATGCACTAAAAGGAAAGGCCAGATGTGATCATGCCTCTGTTTGTCTTTCCATATTATGCGCTAACTCTCTTCTTATCCAGCTCTTTTCTTCCAGTTGTAGTAGACTTCTTCCTGTCCTGCAAACGCATTTAACAAACTCCTATCTTTGCAGTTGTAATCCTCTCTGCCTGGAGCTCTCTTCCCCAGCTCCTTGCTGGAATACAGCCCTGCTTGCTTTCAGGCGTTTCTTCACTCAACAGTCAAGTCATCTGAGAGACTTTCATGGCCACTATTTTTTAAGTAGCTGTCCCAATTCAGCTCAGCAAACAGAAATAACCGTAGGCCTTTCAGGCAGAAAGGAGTTTAATGTAAAAATTAAGAGCTTACTAAGTCATTAAAAGGAAAGAAAATCAAGGCTTATCACTGGACCCCTGGCTTTGGGTCATGCCACTGCAGAGTTCAGGGAATGGCTGATGTCAACACTGTCATGGCCGCTGCCACGGCCATGTCATAGCCAAGCAGATGTTAGGTGGTGGGCTCTGGTGCCAAGGTCTGCAATAAGTTGACACCAGTGCAGGGAAATGGCCTCTATCTCCCTGAATCCTCCATATCTTATGCAAGGGCATCCCTCTGGTAGAACCCAAACTGTACTTAGTGAGCTAGCTAAAAGGGAGTTCGGGAAATGCATTCTTTATTGTTCAAATTTAGTATAAATAGAAGACATAGAAGGGACAGGACGGGAGGCAGAGTACCAAGGGGTTCTATTTAGCATATGCTCCCCTGGGCACTGTCACACTCTCTTCTTCCCTTGCTTTATTTTTCTTCAGAGCACTTATCACTGCCTGAAATATTTATTTGTATGTTAATTCTCTGTCTTTTCTAATAGAATTTAAAATCCAAGATGGGGACTAGAAAGATGTCTGTTGGCTCAGAGAACAGTCAGTGTTTGGGATATATGCGCTGAACATATAAATGAATAAATCAATCAATCAATACATATCTGCTTTGGATTGATAGTCATATTCAAAGTGTGAAAATAAATGGCATGCTCCACATTGTATAGGAACTATTATGGGACTATATAGTGGGACTCGATCCCGGGTCTCCGGGGTCATGACCTGAGCCGAAGGCAGTTGCTTAACCAACTGAGCCACCCAGGCGCCCCGATAGACTCTTTTAAGGTAGTATAAGTCTCCATTTGAAACCAAAGACCCAAATTAGAATATTGTATGTGTGGCAAGTCATTTAATTAAACTCGAGTTTATGCATATGCAAGGTCAGGGCCCTTGAGCATTTCAAAAAGGTAATTAATTAGCTGTGGTATACCAGGGAGAATTTCTTCCTATTTCTAAAGTATATTGCAATAGTCTCATGGCCAAATCAAAAGTGGAAATGTTGGGCCATGGGTATAATTCCAGCCACAGTGATAACTGATTGGTTTATTCTATATTTTAAATTGGATGTCTGTACAAAAAAATCTGCATTTCTGTCTTCTCTTAAAAAATTAGGCCTGAGGATAATATGCTCACATTCTTGTGGGAAAATGGTTTCCTGGATTAGGATAGAGACTACCTGTTTTACATGGTGCTTGTATTTCCCAGTTTGCTATAGTGTATCCGAGTATCAATATCCCCTTGCAATTGGTTTTGCACTATTTGTCTTATAGTACAGAGGCCTGAGATGATGTGTATGTTAGGATGTGGCTATGAATGTTCTGGAAACATAAAGAAGACAGACATTTTTTGTTGTTGTTAGAGTTAAGGATATTTTTGTATACTTAATATAAAGATGAAGTATGCTTTACTTTTACTTGACTCTTTTTAATTATATTAAAATGTAATGTATGAAAGAAAAAAGCTTGAGAATGATTGATATTAATACTTCTTTATTTTTTATTCTTTTAAAGATTTTATTTATTCATTTGTTAGAGTGAGAGAGAGAACACATAAGCAGAGGAGCAGCAGGCAAAGGGAGAAGTAGGCTTCCTGCTGAGCAAGGAGCCCCGAAGCAGGACTCAATCCCAGGAACCTGGGATCATGACTTGAGCCCAATACAGATGCTTAACCAACTGAGCCACCCAGGCATCCCGAATACTTCTTTAAATGTCTGGTTGAATTCAACTATCTGGTCCTGGGCTTTCCTTTGTTGGGAAATTTTTATTTACTGATTCAATCTCCTTATTTGTTTTTGATCTGTTTAGATTTTCTGTTTTTTTTCATGGTTTCATCTGGGAAACTGTACATTCCTAGAAATGTATCTTTTGTCTGCAGGCAATTGTCTAAAACAGTGTTTTCCAGGGGTTGGGGCCAATTCACAGGGCACAGCAGGGTCCCTAGCTGGGACTGAGGTCTATTGACCTATTACCCTATGTACTGGTCTTCCTGGACCGCGCAGGCGTGTGGTAATATAGCCCATACCTCTGACAATGGCACTTTTGACAATGGATGAATGCCAAATATTTGTTGTTGAGGGGAGACAAAAACAAGGGCTGTCTCATACTCTCATGAGGCCGGATTCACCTCCTGGAGCTCTACTGAAATCATCCATTTTTTAAAAGATTTTATTTATTTATTTATTTGACAGAGAGAGAGAGAAAGAGTGAGTACAAGCAGGTAGAGTGGCAGGCAGAGCAGGCAGAAGAAGTAGGCTCTCCACTGAGCAGGGAGCCCAGTGCGGGACTCAGTCCCAAGACCCCGGGATCATGACTTGAGCCAAAGGCAGATGCTTAACTGACTGAGCCACCCAGGTGCCCCTATAATTATCCATTCTTTAAAGGTTAGCTAAAGCTTTGTTAACTCACCTCGTCCTTGTGGCCATTGCTATGGATACTTGATACTAGATGAATTCTAGTTTCCCCAATGTTTTTTGTATTAATTCTTATCATTTATAGTTTATTAGGAAATCAACCATTTCCTCTAGGTTTAAAATTTTTGCTAGAGTTACATTCCTAAACTTGTATTGCTTCATTCTGTGTCAACTTTTGTGTAATAAACTTATTATGTTAATGAGATTTTACTATTTTGTTACCTATTTATTTTCTTATTTAATTAAATTCAGTTTGATAGACATAAACATTTACCTCTTTGGGTATTATGCTGAGTGAAATAAGTCCATCAGACAATAATCATATGATCATTGAGATGAGGAATTTGAGAGGCAGGAGGAGGGGGGAGGGTCGTGGGGTAGGGAGGGAAAAAATGAAACAAGATAGGACTGGGGAGGGAGACAAACCATAAGAGGAAACAGACAGCGTTGCTAAGGGGTGGTGGGGAGGCATAAAGTGGCTGGGTTATGGACATCTGGGAGGGTATGTGCTATGGTGAGTGTGTGAATTGTGTAAGACTGATGATTCACAGACCTGTACCCTGAAGCAAATAATACATTATATGTTAATTAAAAAAGTAAGAAAAAACAAATTTATCTCTTTGATTTGGGTTTATTTATTCCCTAAATTATTAGTTAAGATAGATAAAAACTTGTTTTTTTCTGTCTTGATCTCATTATCAAAGACATCACAGGTTGCACATTTTTACTAGGTATAGATCGTTCTGTCTCAATACTTGTATTTTCCCTTTCATTCCTCCTTATTTAATTTGTAAACTATATTTTGATTTCTTTCTTGGTCTAAGGATTATCTTAGATACATTTTATTTTTTTACTTTAAATTTATTTTATTTTTTCAGTGTTCCAAAATTCATTGCCCATGCCCCACACCAAGTGCTCCATGCAATAGGTGCCCTCAGTAACCACCACCAGGCTCTCTCATTCCCCCACCCCCTTCCTCCAAGTCCCTCAGTTTGTTTCTGTGTCCAAAGTCTCTCATGTTTCATTTCCTTCCTTGAATTACCCTACTTTCCATTTACTTTCCTTCTCCTACAGTCTTCTTTATTTAATTTTATTATTATTTTATTTTAACTTTATTTTATTATTTGACAGAGAGAAACACAGCCAGGGAGGGAACACAAGCAGGGGGAGTGAGAGAGGGAGAAGCAGGCTTCCTGCTGAACAGGGACCCCGATGTGGGGCTCGATCCCCAGTCTCCGGGATCATAAACTGAGCTGAAGGCAGTCGCTTAACCAACTGTGCCACCCAGGCACCCCTCCTACTGTCTTCTATATTATTTTCCTTCTCCTACTATCTTCTGTATTGCCTCTTATGCACCGTAAGTAAGTGAAACCATGTGATACTTGACTTTTTTTACTTAGCTTATTTCACTCAGCATAATCTCTTCCAATCCAGTCCATGTTGCTACAAATGTTGGATATTCATCCTTTCTGATGGAGGCGCAGTATTCTATTGTATATATGCAATATATATCTTCTTCTACACATCTTCTTCTTTTTTTTTTAAAGATTTTTTTATTTATTTGACAGAGAGAAACACAACCAGAGAGGGAACACAAGCACGGGAAGTGATAGAGGGAGAAGCAGGCTTCCTGCCGAGCAGGCAGCCCAATGTGGGGCTTGATCCCGGGTCTCCAGGATCATGACCTGAGCCGAAGGCAGTCGCTCAACCAACTGAGCCACCCAGGTGCCCTTCCTTTTTTTTTTTTTTTAAAGATTTTATTTATTAGAGAGAGAGAAACACAGCCAGAGAGGGAACAGAAACAGGGGGAGTGAGAGAGGGAGAAGCAGGCTTCCCGCCAAGCAGGGAGCCCGATGTGGTGCTCAATCCCGGGTCTCTGGGATCATGACCTGAGCTGAAGGCAGTCGCTACACCAACTGAGCCACCCAGGCGCCCCTACCACATCTTCTTTATCCATTCATCTGTTGAAGGGCACCTTGGCTCTTTCCACAGTTTGGCAATTGTGTCCATTGTTGCAATGAACATTGGGGTACATATGGCCCTTCTTTTCACTACATCTGTATCTTTGGGGTAAATGCCCAGTAGTGCAATTGCTGGTCAAGGGTAGCTCTATTTTTAATGTTTTAAGGAATCTCCACACTGTTTTCCAAAGCGGCTGCACCAGCATACATTCCCACCAATAGTGTAGGAGGGTTTCCCTTCCCCCACAGCCTCTCCAACACTTGTTTCCTGACTTGTTAATTTTGGCCATTCTGACTGGTTTAAGGTGGTATCTCAATGTGCTTTTGATTTGAATTTCCCTGACAGCTAGTGACACTGAACATTTTTTCATGTGCCTGTTAGCCATTTGTATATCTTCTATGGAGAAGTGCCTCTTCATGTCTCTTGCCCATTTTTTGATGTGTTCATCTTCTTTTTGGATGTTGAGTTTGAGGAGTCCTTTATAGATCTTGGATACCAGCCCTTTGTCTGTAGTGTCATTTGCAAATATCTTCTCCCATTCCGTGGGTTGTGTCTTTGTTTTGTTGACTGTTTCCTTTGCTGTACAGAAGCTTTTTATTTTGATGAAGTCCCAAAAGTTCATTTTCGCTTTTGTCTCCTTTGCCTTTGGAGACGTGTCTTGAAAGAAGTTGCTGTGGCCGATGTCAAAGAGGTTACTGCCTATGTTCTTTTCCAGGATTTCGATGGATTCCTGCCTCACGTTGAGGTCTTTCATCCATTTCGAATTTGCCTTTGTGTGTGGCGTAAGAGAATGGTCTAGTTTCATTCTTCTATATGTAGCTGTCCAATTTTCCCAGCACCATTTATTGAAGAGACCGTCTTTTTTTCACTGCATATTTTTTCCTGCTTTGTGGAAGATGATTTGACAATAGATTTGTGGGTCTATATCTGGACTCTCTACTCTGTTCCATTGGTCTATTTCTCTGTTTTTGTGCCAGTACCACGCTGTCTTGGTAATCACAGCTTTGTAATAAAGCCTGAAGTCAGGTAATGAGATGCCCCCAGCTTTGTTTTTCTTCTTCAGCAATTCCTTAGCGATTCGGGGTCTTTTTTGGTTCCATATACATTTTAGGATTGTTTGTTCCAACGCTTTGAAGAATGTTGGTGGAATTTTGATCAGAATGGCATTGAAAGCATAGATTGCTCTGGGCAGTATAGACATTTGACAATATTTATTCTTCCAATCCATGAGCATAAAAGCTCTTCCATTGTTTTTTTGAGGAACGTTCCCTCTATCCCTATATTTTGAAGAGTTTTGATCAGGAACAGATGTTGTATTTTGTCAAATGCCTTTTCTGCATCAATTGAGAGTACCATGTGGTTCTTCTCTCTTCTCTTATTGATTTGTTTTATCACGTTGATTGTTTTGCGAGTGTTGAACCACACTTGCAGCCTTGGGATAAATCCCACCTGGTCGTGGTGGATAATCTTTTTAACGTATCGTTGGATGCTGTTAGCAAGGATCTTGTTGAGAAACTTGGCATCCATATTCATCAGAGATATTGGTCTGAAGTTCTCCTTTTTGATGGGGTCTTTGTCTGGTTTGGGGATTAGAGTGATGCTGGCTTCATAGAAAAAGTCTGGAAGTTTTCCTTTTGTTTCTATTTTTTGAAAGAGCTTCAGGAGAATAGGTGTTATTTCTTCTTTGAATGTTTGGTAGAATTCCCCAGGGAATCTCTCTGGTCCTGGACTCTTGTTCTTGGGGAGGTTTTTGATCACTGCTTCAATCTCATTGCTAGATATAGGTCTATTCAAATTGTCAATGTCTTCCTGTTTCAGTCTTGGAATTTTATAGGTTTCTAGGAATGTATCCATCTCTTCTAGGTTGTTAAACTTACTGACATATAATTGTTGATAGTAATTTCTGATGATTGTTTCTATTTCCTCGGTGTTCGTCGTGATCTCTTCCCTTTCATTCATAATTTTATTAATCTGAGTCTTCTCCCTTTTCTTTTGGATTAGTTTGGCCAATGGTTTATTGATCTTATTGATTCTTTCAAAGGACCAGCTTCTAGTTTCATCGATGTGTTCTACTATATCTCTAGTTTCTGGTTCATTCATCTATGCTCTAATCATAATTATTTCCTGCCTTATGTGGGGAGTTGGTTTATTTTTGTTGATTTTCCAGTTCTTTAAGGTGTAATGAGAGTTGGTGTATTCTGGATTTTTCAATTTTTTTGAGTGTGGCTTGGATGGCTATATATTTCGCCCTTAGGACTGCCTTTGCTGTATCCTATAGGTTTTGGATCGATGTATCTTCATTCTCATTGGTTTCCATGAAGTGTTTCAGTTCTTCCTTGATTTCCTCGTTGAACCACAGATTCTGGAGCAGGATCGTCTTTAGCTTCCAAGTGTTTGATTTTCTTCTGAACTTTTTTTTTTTCTTTTTTAAGATTTTATTTATTTATTTGACAGATGGAAATACAGCTAGAGAGGGAACGCAAGCAGGGGGAGTGAGAGAGGGAGAAGCAGGCTTCCCGCTGAGCAGGAAACCTGATGTGGGGCTCGATCCCGGGTCTCCGGGATCATGACCTGAGCCGAAGGCAGTCGCTTAACCAACTGAGCCACCCAGGCGCCTCTCTTCTGAACTTTTTATGGTGGTTGAGTTCCAGTTTCACGGCATTGTGGTCAGAGAATATGCAGGGAATAATCTCAATCTTCTGGTATCGGTTGAGCCCTGATTTGTGACCTAGTATGTGGTCTATTCTGGAGAATGTTCCATGTGCACTCGAGAAGAATGAATATTCTGCTGTTTTAGGGTGGAATGTTCTGAATATATCTATGCGATCCATCTGGTCCAATGTGTCATTCAAGACTCTTGTTTCTTTGTTGATTTTCTGTTTAGATGAACTGTCCATTGCTGAGAATGGTGTGTTAAGATCTCCTACAATTAATGTATTTGTATCAATATGACTTTATTTTGCTTAACAGTTGGCTTATATAGCTGGCTGCTCCCATGTTGGGGGCATAAATATTTACAATTGTTAGATCTTCTTGGTGTATAGATCCTTTGAGAATGATGTAGTGTCCTTCTGTGTCTCTGACTACAGTCTTTAGATTAAAATACAATTTGTCTGATATGAGAATTGCTACCCTGGCTTTCTTTTGAGGTCCATTGGCATGAAAGATGGTCTTCCATCCCCTCACTTTCAATCTGGAAGTGTCTTTAGATTCAAAACGTGTCTCTTGTAAACAGCATATGGATGAGTCCTGTCATTTTATCCAGTCTGCAACCATGTGCATTTTTATTGGAGCATTTAGGCTATTCACATTGAGAGTGATTATTGATAGATACGTTTGTATTGACATCATGTTGTCTGTGAAGTTCATGTTTCTATAGATTACCTCTGTAAATTTCTGTTCTGTGTCACTCTTGTGTTTGTTTCTCTTTTATAGAACCCCTCTTAGTATTTCTTGAAGTTCTGGCTTGGTGGTTGCATAACTTTTTAGACTTTGTAGGTCCTGGAAGCTCTTTATTTCTCCTTCCATTCTGAAAGTCACCTTTTCTGTGTACATTATCCTTGGTTGCATATTTTTGTCATGTAATTTCCTGAATATGTCTTGCCAGCCCTTTCTGGATTGCCAGGTTTCTGTGGAAAAGTCTGACGTTATTCTGGTGGTCCTCTCTCTATTGGTAAAGGATTGCTTCCCCCTAGCTGCCCTTAAGGCATATTCTTTGGTTTTATGATTCATGAATTTCACAATTATGTGCCTGGAAGTTTTTCTGACCTCATCGATCTTGGGGGTTGTCCTCTCTGCCTCTAGGACATGACCATTAGTTTCATTCCCCAGAATAGGGAAATTTTCATCCATGATTTGTTCAACTATATCTTCTAGGATTCTCTCTATCTCAACTCCTTCAGGGATTCTAATAATTCTGATATTGGAGCATTTTATGCTATCATTTATTTCCCTTATTCCGTTTTCATGGGATTTTAGCTGTTTGCTCCAAGACTTCTCTTGGTCCTCCTTCTTAATCCATCTATCTTCTAAATCACTGATACGATCTTCAACTTTATTTACACTAGCTGTTAGCATATTTAAATTAGATTGCATCTCATTAATAGCCTTTCTAACCTCAGCTTTCACTTCTGTTATTAGGGCTTCCATTTTGAGACTGGTTTTTTTTTTTTCCAAATTAGCCATTGCTTGGACGATTGCTGTCCTGAATTCCATTTCTGCCATATTGTTTATGTTCATTTCCAGTAATTCTGTGACCAGGGTTGCAGTCTCAGGGTTCTTCTTCTGTTGGTTGTTCCTCCTCCAAGTCATTGTGGCGAGGAGTGATTGAGAGGGTGTATAGCTAAATATATCAGCCAATATCCAGGTGAATTGGTCACTGGAAGGTTTTGGAGCAATCAGAATTCTCCACTGAAAAGGAAGAAGAAAGAAAGAAGAGAAAGGGAGAAAGGAAGCAAGAAAAGAAAAACCCTGCCAGAGTGGGGCCCAGTGGTAGGATTTATATGGTACAAAACTACTACAGGGTAAATAAAAAGACCATGAAGAGTAAATGAAGAGATCAAAAAGTGAAGCCCAACCTGAATGACCCCCAAGACCAGTATTTATATAATACAAAGGCAAAAATAATTACACAGAAACACTGACAGACTAGGGTGTAAGGTGAGGGCAGACACTCCTTGTGTGCAAGGAAAGTATTTCAAATTCTCCCAAGTTTGTATTGTTATTATAGTTGGAGGAGCCCACTTTCTAAAGATATGGGGAGTTTAGAACTGGTTGTATATAGGGGTAGTATTGAATAGGGGTGCAAGATTACCTTGAAGCTTATAGCTATATGTATATTTAATAGAGAAAATAAAGGTAAGAAGAGAGAAGAAAGAAAAAAACATAAAACAAACAAACGAGAGGCAACAACAACAACAACAGAAAACACAGGTATGTGTTTAAAAAAATTTCAAGGTAAAAAATTGTTATGGAGTGTTGTATTAAGTATCACGTTGTGATAAAAAGTGGGTTAAAAATTAAAAGAACAAAATCTGTGAGCAATAATTTTTAAGTTTAAAGTGGAAACTTTAAAAGTAAAAATAGAAAAAAGTTTAAAAAGCAAATAAGGTGAAAAACTGTACCATTAAAGCATACAGCTTTTGGGGCAGTACCAGGAGTTTAATATATTGCCTTTCTCTCCATGTTGGATTTTACAGTTTGGGTGTTGTCCTCCTGAGCTTCTGCCTTGCCTTCTGGGGGCAGGGCCTGCCACACGGTTTTCAGTCCCTTCTACCTGGGCTGCATCTCTCCACCCCTTTGCTAGGGACTGGAGTCTATTGTAACAAGGTTGTCAGGGTTCAGTTCTTTGTGGGGGAGGGTTGTTCTTTCATGGCCTTTTTCAGCTGTTGAGGAAGTCGGGTCAGAGCAAGATGTCTGCACCCAGACCTCCTTCCCAGAGAGAGCCCCTAATTAGCAACCCTGTGGATGATGGGGGGCTCACAGCCTCTCCCTGTATCCTCTCCCTTGGCCTCCTGTCACAGCCTCTCCCTGTATCCTCTCCCTTGGCCTCCTGTCACAGCCTGGTGGGTGCAGACGCTGGTTTGATTCCTTTCCAAAGCTCCCACTTATTGTTTTGCTCCAGTGCCACGGAAACGCAACTGATTTTGGGTCGTTCGACCTTGTCTGTGCCCAGGGAGCCGGTGGTGACCTCCATGCAGGAAGGACTGTGGTCCCATGGCCCTGCACGTTCTGGGCAAATCTGCAAAATTGCCTTCCCTGGGGGGGGGGGGTCCACGCCTGGCCCACGGGATGGAGAGAAGTGGCAGAGAAAAGCAGTGGAGGCAAGAAGAAAATAAAAGGAAAAAAGCGGTGGAAAAATAGTTTGCTGCACTGCGTTCCCTTGTTCGGCACTGGGCGCACTTTCTCTCTGCCGATCTATATCCCTGTTTCCCCAGCTGCTCCTCAGGCACTCCATTTCTGTTTGCTTTGAATCAGACCATAATCTGCTGTTGTTCCCTAAACACAGAGCACTTTAGTACTGGGGTATTGCCTTCTAATGGTTTGCCTCTGCGGGCTTCTTTCCCTGCGCCCCTTGTCTTTGGATATCCCTCCAATCACTCTCACAGCTCTTTACCTCTTTGCGGATGCTCTTTGTCCCCTGTAGTGATCCAGAAGTGTGAAATATCACATTTCAGGCTGATTTCATAGGTGCTCTTAGTATTCCTATAGTGTTTTTTGCAGGAATTGAGCTCACTTCAGGGGACTCCCTGAAATGGGGTCACCCGGCCTTCCGCCATCTTCCTCCTCTCTTAGGAACACATTTATAAAGCATTATAAAATTAAACCAGTAATTTTAAAATTACTTATTTTAATCCATCAAGATCCCAAATAATATGTATGTCCATCTATTTATCTATCATCTATCTATCTATCATCATCATCTATCTATTGATCACCTATTATTTATCTATCATCTATCTATTATCTCTCACCTATCTATTGTCTATCTATCATCTATCATCATCTGTCTATGTATCTATCTGTATTTAGGTACATAATAAAATTGTGTACATATTGAATGAACTTATTTGTATGTGTACTCAAGTCAATTTATGAGATTATTCTATTTGTTTTTGTCTATCCTCAGGGTTTTTTCTTTTTACATTAAATCAAAACAAGCCTCTTTTTGTTGTGTTTTCATAAGTCTCTCCTTGAATTTGTAATCATTTTGCCCTATGTACTTAGCAGGCAAGTTTTAGTGTGTCTAAGTTTATGCCTATTGTGATTTCATACATTGTGTGTTTTGTGGCTAATTCTGTTTTGTTTTTTCTTTCAGTATTTTTCTTTCATAGCTTAAATTGTACCCAACCTCAGATTGACACCTCCTAGTTCCTTTTTGCGTGTTCATTTGCCTGATTCTTTTGGCCCATCACTTTATTTTCAACCTCTCTCTAACACTTTGTCTTTAGAGTTTCTTTAACACAGCATATTACTGGGATTTATTTTTAGTCATCCTTGTAAGCAGCGTATTTTTGTTCAGACTCATTATGTTTACCATGACAGTGAATACACTTGTTTTCTTCCAATGTACTTGTGCCTAGTTTTAATTTTGTATTTTGTTTTTCTTTTTCCATTTTCTTGTTTTCCAAATGTGAGCAAGTTTCTATTTATTTCATTTTCTTTCCTTGTTAATTTGGAAACTTAATTGTATGGTTCCATTCTTTAAATGCTTATAATTCCTTTTCTTATTATCATAATAAAAAATATATCTTAAATACTATTATTTGGTAACAAGATAACGTGATTTTCATCCAAGAAGTTGCACCACTAATCCCTTACATATCCTGTCTTTTGGTTTTAGATTATTAAAATTCCATTTAAGGAAGGTCTCTTCTGTTTTAGGAGATATTTGTTTTTGTTTTTGCATTCCTGAAACATCTTTATTAACTTATACTTAATTTTATAAATACTACCATCTGAAATATTGTTTGTCCTAAATATATTCCTTTTGTCCTAAGTTCATCTAAAGTGAATACATATCTCTTGATCCTAATCTTCTTTCAGAAATTGATAGATGTGGGGCTCCTTGCTGGCTTAGTTGGTAGACCATGCAGCTCTTGTTCTCAGGGTTGTGAGTTTGAACCCCATGTTGCATGTGGAGTCTACTTAAAAAAAAAAAAAAAGAAATTGGTAGATGCTATTTTACTACCTTCTAGTGCCCAGTGCTAGAGATGAGAAAATAAGAATATTTTTTATTTACAGGTAATTTAATAAAGGTATTAATATAGGTAAATTTATAGGTAATCAATTTTTTGGCCTGCAACTTTGCTATTTCTTCTAAATCTTAATGCTCAGGCATTTACCATCTATTCAGAAGTGTCTGTCTTTTCCTACCAGTTCTGACTGGAATTGAGTGAAAACTGCAATCTGTTTTCTTTCTTCATTTCAAGGGAAAAATATTTAGTTACTTTTTTCTCCTCCATTGATTCCTTTTTATTTTCCTGGAACTTTTATTATTTATTACATGTTATGCTTTCTGGGTCTTACATCCTAATCACTTACATTTTCCATCATGATTTTTAGCTATTTATATTTTTGCACAATGCTTTGAAGGAAGATTTGAATTTAGTCTTCTGAATTATTTATTCAGAACTCAAGAGTGACCAGAATTTTCAAATTGCCTACTAAATTGTCTGGTTGGAAAATTGTGCTGTATTTTATATTTCCAAAATGTCTCTTTAGGGCTGAATCTCCAAGGGCTCTTACTATTTTTGTTCAAGTTATTATCTCTTTCTAGCAGCTCTAATTTCCTGGCATGAATTCTGTTTCTTTTGTTTGATAATGCTCCCTGTAGCTTCTGGACCCCTTTAAACAGGCTGTTATATTTTTCTGTTGGCTCATTGGGTCAAATCTGGCTGATGGAGAACCCTGAGTAACAGGAGTTATATATAATGACATAGTATCTTTCCTTTGCCTGGAAATGTAGAAGATTTGCTTCTTGAGGAAGCCTGCTTCCATCTTTTTCTCCCTCACTCAGGGGTAAGGAAGGCTCAGTCAACTTATTTGCCTCCCCCTCCTTTTTGTATCAAAAATATCTGGAGCACCTGGGTGGCTCAGTGGGTTAAGTATGTGGTTTTGGCTCAGGTCATGATAACAAGCTCCTGAGATGGAACCCCTCATTTGACTTCCTGCTTAGTGGGGAGACTGCTTCTCCCTCTCCTTCTCCCTCTCCCCCCCTCCACTGTGCTCACTCTTTCATGCTGTCTCTCTTTTTAAACTAATAAAATCTTTAAAAAAATCAGTCATACTGATGCTCCAAGGGATCCATTGGATTTCTATAGGCAACACTTTTCTCAGGATCTGTCACTTCCTGCTTTCTATTTCTTACCTGGAGGCACTGGTCCTGGTCTAGAAGGGAGCCTAGACCAGGAATGAAAAAGCTCTGCCCACTTGTCTCTGTCACCCTTCCTACAAAATCGAAACCTGCATTCATACCCTGCTTCCCATAGTCACTAGCATCTAGCCCAGAAGAAGCAAGCAGATTAGAGCTGAGATGGATAGAAAAGAGCCCTATTCATGTGTCACTGTGCTCACAAATCTCCCCACACTCAGCCATATCTGAAGCAACATTGCTTCAGTGAGCATGCATCATTAGTTAGTTATACTATCTATCTATCTATCTATCTATCTATCTATCTATCTATCTATCTATCTATCTATCTATCATCTATCTATCATCTATCTATCATCTATCTATCTATCTATCTATCTGCCATCTATCATTTATCTATCATTTATCATCATCTACCTATGATCAACTATCGCTTATCATTATTTTATCAATCTATCTGTCATCAATCATCTATCATCTATCTATATCTATCATCTATCTATCTAATCTACCATCTACCATCTATTACCTCTCATATCTATCATCTATTATTATCTATCATCTGTCATTAATCATCTATCATCTATCTATCTATCTATCTATCTATCTATATCTATCATCTATCATCTATCTAATCTATTACCTATCCATTATCTATCATATCTATATATCATCTATCTCTTATCAATCATCTATCTATCTATCTATCTATCTATCTATCTATCATCTATCTATCTATCTATCATCTATCTATCTATCTATCATCTATCTATCTATCATCTATCTACCTATTATCTGTCTATCATCTATCATCTATATATCTAATCTATCATCTGTCATGTATTATCTATCATCTATATATCTACCTATCTATCTATCTATCTATCTGTCTGTCTATCATCATTATCTATCTATATTTGAAATACAGGAAGAGGTAAAGAGAATAACCTTTCTCTTTCTAAGCTCAGAAGGAGTAAAAACAAACTAATCTTTATATAGCGATTAATATTTTGCAGACATTATTCTAAGAGCTTTGCCCATCTTTGATGTATTCTTGATAAAAACCCTAGGAAGCAGATTCCATCAACAACCCCAGATTACCAATGAAGAAATAGAAGTTAAGTTTCAAGCCCAAGGTCACATATTTGAGGGGGATATGGGAGATAGAGCAGGATTTAAATGCTGGAAATCTGACTTCAGAACCCACACTCTTAGCCACTACTCTATTATACTGCTGCCAACGAGTGTGTCCTGTCAAGAGGAAAGGGAACAATTGATCCTAAGCATCTTTTGTAAAGTGATAAGTCTTCTTGCTAAACTCAATTGTGATTGAAGAAAAAAGAAGAAATAAGTAAGATTTAGTATTCCATGTAGAGTTTGATGACAGAACCAGTCTTTAGCAACATTAGGAAATCTTAGAATTTGTTTATATACAGTATTTTCCCAATTTCCTGAGATCCCACTTCATTATTCTGGGATGTGGATGACAGGAATCCACTCATTTTGGACCTCTAGGCCAGCAGTTGGTAAACTATGGTCCACTGCCAATTCATTCCACTTCCTGTTTTTGTAAATGAAATTTTATAGGAACACAGACATACCCACTCACTTACTTTTTGTCTCTTGCTGCTTCTATATTACAAGGTCAGAAATGAGTAGTTGTAATAGAGATCAAACAGCCTGCAAAGTCTAAAAAATTCACTATTTGATAATTACAGAGAAAGTTTGCTGAAAGTTGCTCTGGTTAATATAGTCTTCTAAAAAATTATTCTGGGGGATTTCATCTTCTTAGCATTGTAGTTCACTTACTATGAATCTTATTTTCCTGGAATTCTGTTCTCTCTCTTCCAATGACAGAGCTATCTAAAACCCAATATATAGATATAGATATAGATATAGATGTTATAGATATAGATATAGATGTTATAGATAGATATGAATATTTTTGCTGGTTTTTATTGGTTCCCCTTGAATTTCTTTTATGAATTAAGTCTTGGAAGATTGTGTATTTCTAGAAATGTATCCTTTTCTTCTATGTTGTTTAATCTCTTGATATATAATTATTTATATTAGTGTCTTATGATCCTTTGTATTTTTGTGTTGTCAGTTGTAACTTCTCTTTCATTTCTGATTTTATTTGTATGGGCCTTCTTTCTTTTTCTTCTTGAGTCTTTAGGTTTGTCAATTTTGTTTATCCTTTCAAAGAACTAGGTTTTACCTTCATTAATCATTTCTATTGTTTTTAATCTCTGTTTTATTTATTGTGACTCTGATTTTAATTATTTTCTTCTGCTAACTTTGGGAGGCATTTATTCTTCTTTTTCTAGATTCTTTTGGTATAAAGTTACATTATTTGAGATTTTTCTTGTTTCTTAAAGTAGACCTGTATTGGTATAAACCTCCCAATTAGAACTACTTTTGCTGCATCCCAAAGATTTTGGATTACTGTATTTCCATTTCCATTTGTTTCAAAGTGTTTTTTAGATTTCCCCTTTGATTTCTTTGTTGGCTCACAGATTTTTTAGTCTCATGTTGTTTAATCTTCATATATTTGTGATTTTTCCAGTTCTCTTTAGAACTGATTTCTACTTTCATGTTATTGTGATCAGAAAAAATGTTTGATATGCTTTCAATCTTCTTTAAATATATTGTCTTATTTTGAGGCTTAATATGTAATATATCCTAGAGAATATTTCATGTACACCTGAAAAGAATGTTTACTTTGCTGTTTTGGATGGAATACTCTCTCTCTCTCATATATATATTCACCAGATCTAATGTGTCACTGAAAACTAATGCTTCCTTATTGATTTTCTGTCTGGATGATCTATCCATTGATGGAGGTGGAATATTAAGGTTCTGCACTATTACTATGTTGCTGTCAATTTCTCCCTTTCTATCTGTGAATATTTGCTTTATGTGTTTAGGTGCTCCCATGTTGGGTGCATAGATGTTTATAAATGTGATATTATCTCATTGACCCCTTTACTATTATGTAATGCCTTTCTTTGTCTTTTATTATAGTCTTTTATTTATTAATTAAAGATTTTATTTATTTATTTGACAGAGAGAGATTACAAGTAGACAGACAGGCAGGCAGAGAAAGCAGAGGACGTGGGCCTCAATTCCAGGACCCTGAGATCATGACCTGAGCTGAAGGCAGAGGCTTTAACCCACTGAGCCACCCAGGTGCCCTTAGTCTGTCTTTTAAAATCATTTTTTATCTGATATTATAGCTATGTTAACTTTTATTTTCATTTCCACTTACGTGGAATAACTTTATCTATCCTTTAACTTCCAATCTGTTCATGTCTAAAATGAATCTCTTGTAGACAATATACAGATGAACCTTGTGTTTTTATTTATTCAGCCACTCTATGTCTTTTTTGTTTTTTTTAGATTATTTATTTATTTATTTATTAACAGAGAAAGACACAACGAGAGTCTTTAAGAGTCTTTGAACCTTCACACTAGATTTATAAGTAATAAATCCACTACCTTTACTATATATTGCCCTTTTGCCAGTGAGATTTTTACTTTCATATGTCTTCTTGTTACTAATTACTCTTTTTTTCTTTTCTGCTTGAAGAAGTCCCTCTAATATTTCTTGAAAGGTTAACTTAGTGGTCATGAACTTCTTTAGTTTTTGCTCATCCAGAGTGTTTATCTTGCCTTCGATTCTGAATGATAACCTTGCTGAGTAGAGTGTTCTTAAAAGTTTTTTCCTTTCAGCACTTTGAGCATATCATGCCATTCCCTTGTGGCCTATGACATTTTTGCTGAGAGATCAGTCAATACTCTTATGTGCATTCTCTTATGAGGATACATGAAAAGTTGTTTTTCTCTAAGAATCTCTCTTTTTCTTTAACTTTTGACATTTTAATTACAATGTCTTATAATTTTGACATTTTAATTACAATTACAATGACATTTTAAGTACAATCTTTTTTGGACTCTGTGGGCTTCCTGGACCTGGTTGTATGTTTCTTTCTAGAGGTTAGGGAAGTTTTCAGCCAGTTTTTCTTTACAAAGAAGTTTTCTGCCTCTTTCTATCTCTTCTGGTAGCCCTAGAATGTGAATGTTATTCTTTTCGATAACATTGCCCTCTAGGTCTCTCTGCATGTTTAAAAATTTTTATTTTCTTTTTGCTCCTCTGTTTGGATAGATTTCACTGTCCTATCTTCCATATCATGGATCCATCCTTCTGCTTTATCTAGTCTACTGTTGAAACCCTGTAGTATATTTTTCAGTTCAGTTATTGTATGGTACTTTTAAAAATTTTTTTCTTTGTCTATGTTGAAGTTTTCAGTATGTTTATCCATCCTTCTCCCAAGTTTGGTGGGCATCTTTATAACCATTACTTTGAACTCTTTAGCAGATAAATGCTTATCTCCATTTCATTGAAGTCTTTTTCTGAAGTTTTGTTTTGTTCTTTCTTTTTGGGGCATTGTCCTTTATTTACTCATTTTGCTTGACTCTGTGTTTATTTCTGAGTATTATATGAAACAGCGACCTCTACCAGTCTTGAAGGAGCAGGTTTATGTAGGTGATGAAACTTATTTTTCAACCTTTTCCTAGCTCTTGGTTGCCTTTGTGATGGTCTCAGTAGACTAACTTATTCTTTACAATTGCCAATTGTTGAGGAAGTACCAAGGCCCATCAGTGTTTCTAAGGGAGTGGTCTTAGTACCTATTTTCAGGCTGATTGGAAACCAGATACTCAAGCACCAGTTTTTACATACGTAAATACATGTAGTTCTGTGGGACCCCCACAGATGTGGACCCTACTGACCTCTGGACCAAAGAAATCTGGAGGTGTCCCCTGGACAAATTGGGGCCTCAGACAAGTGTATACACTCCTGCGATGTATCACTGAGCTGTGATATGTATGCCCAAGGCCAAAGGAGGTTGCAAAGATGGTGTCTCCCTGCCCGTCTTCCCCAAGGGCACCCTTAAAGCCTCTAGATGTGTGGAAAACCTGAATTTCATTGCTCAGGTTAAAGTTCTAGGACATGGAAATGTCCTTTTTAACAAGCGGACTGAGGGTGATTTTTACTCTGCTATCTGTGCAGTAACCGGGTGTGGTAACCTGCCCTGAACTGTCTTTCTACTGCTGCAGTCCCATGGCTCCCAGGAACCCAAGCATCCTTGGCATCAGAATGAGAGAATCAAGAAGCATCCTCTGTGTGGGCTGAACTCATTTGCCAATTTTAGTGGTGGGGTGGGAGGGGTGGTTGTTGAAGGTGTGTCATGTCCATAGCTTTAGAAGCAGGGGATGAGTACTTGACAGGACATGCCAGTGGTCTTAATAAGACAGGGGAAGATTGCTGGGTGCCGGGCATGATTGTGGCTTTACTGATGCAGAAAAGTGCTGGGGGTTGGACATATATGTGGCTTAAGCAATGTTTGGGAAAGAGTACTAGGAATAGGGCATGTGCAAGGCTTTAACAATGTAAGAGAGGAGCACTGAGGATTGGGCACATCTGAAGCATTAGCAAGGCTGTGTCCACACACACTCAACCATGTTAGCAAGGTAGATGGAGTGCAAAATTACACTTATAAGTGCCTCTGTCCCCAAAGAAACTCCTAACTGGTCCCTGTACCTCTGGGAGAAGCTTTAAAGTTAACAAATGCATATCCTTCACATATAACTCAGTCACCAGGGGTAAGGCTTTTAGTGAGACTAGGTCTCTGCCTCTCCCACCCATCTTTATATAGTCCTTTTATCCCTTGTTTTGGAGGGAGCTGGTAAGATAGTTTTCTGTTTGTTTGTTTGTTTTCAGTAGGAATAATTCCATATATAGCATAGACTTGGTATGTTTGTAAGAGATTATGAGTTTAGGGTCTTCTTATCCTACCATCTTGGACTGCCCCCTCATTTTATAATTTCAGAGTCTGCAGCAAATTAGAAAAGATCTTTCTAGTGCCCTGCTAATTATATTGCATACTCCACTTCTGATCTTATTTACCATGTATGTACTTTGTTTGCCTTGTTTGATATTTCATTCTCTGGTTGCTGGACTCTTAAATGAGTTATTATCTTTTCTATTAGCTCATTGATTTAAGTCTGGCTGTTGGAGGACTATTAGTGGCAGCAGTCATACAAATGATGGAAAATGGCATGGCCTTTGACTCTATGACCAGCAGTATAAAAGCCATTGCACTACTGTTATGTTGATTCCAGAAGAAAGAGTTCATGGAATAGTTTTATGTATAATGGAAAAAAATATGGAACTGGAGGATAAATATTACCGGGAAGACAGGAGAAGAAAAAGCTCTTGTAGTGAAGACAGCTGGCCTGTAATTGTAAATATTTATATAAATTTTTGAGGTTTATAAATCACTTTCCAATGCTCATTTAATCTTCTCTACATTTTTGCTAATGTATTTGTATTTGTATTCCCGCTTTACAAGTGAGATAACAGGCTTAGATTTAACAACTCATAAGTGACAGAGGTAGAACAAATCTGTTTTTAGGTTCTAAATATCATGCTCTACCAGCATCTGTATTGTTTTTATTGGAAAAGAAGTAGAGAAGCATGATGGAGAGGAATAAAGAGACTCTGTGGGGACAGGGCCAGAGCAGGGAAAAACAATTTTCCTCCGTGTAGAAAAAGGTAATTTTCTTCACTGTAAGGAAAAGAAAATTAATGGAATTCTTTAAAAGATTGTTCTTCACCTATCTGTTCATTTATTTAACAAATGCTTACTGAGAACTTATTATGTATCCGATGTTGGAACTGAAAACATAACAATCAACAAAAGATCTCTGCTATCTTGAAGTATATATTTGGAGGGGATGGGCAATGGAAAAGATAAATAAAATATGTAGCTTACTAATCAGTGATAAGAAGAAAGAGAAAAAACTGGAGGAAGGAGATATAAAGTGACAGGGTATTCATTTAAGATTTTAGAGAGGGGGCACCTGGTGGCTCAATCAGTTAAGGATTCAACTCATAGTTTCAGTTAAGGTCGTGATCTCTGGGTTGTGAGATTGAGCCCTATGTCAGGCTCCATGTTGGGTGTGGAGCCTAATTGAGTCTCTCTGCCCATCCCCACCATTTAAAAAAAAAAAAGAAAGATTTTTTAGAAAGAGTGGGGTCAAGAAAGACCTCACTGAGAAAGCAACTAAGAAATTACCTAATATACTGGAAATGTTATTTTGATCAACTTTTCTAACATTATAGTTCATTTTTCCATTTTCTTTTCGGAGGTACCTAGTACAAATTGGAGTGTTACTAAAAATAAATAATTTATTATTGAGTGTTCCTGACTAATTATGTCTACTAGTTAATTAATCAATGACTTTCTTTTTTTTAAGATTTTATTTATTTACTTGAGAGAGGGTGAGTGGGAGGGAGAGGAAGAGAGAATCTGAAGCAGACTCCACACTGAGCTCAGAGTTGGACATGAGGCTCCATCCCACAACCGTGAGATTGTGATCATAGCCAAAACTAACAGTCTGATGTTTAACTGACTAAGCTACCAAAGGTGCCCCAATCCATGACTTTCTAATACATTCTTTTAGCAAGTGACAAGCTTGGTAATATTGAGACTCTGTATCATATAAATTCAGTAATGTCCCAGACAAAATGTTTTTTTTGTTTCTATGACTTTCTGTGTAAAGAGCTTATATGTGAAAAACTGTAGCTTCCAGTGCTGTTAGAATATTAACTTGGATAAATTGAATCACCACATTGTTTTATAGAATGGTCTTTGTAATGCCAGGAATATAAAAGTAAAAGAAATATGAAAGTTAAATTTATCATCTTCTGCTATACCAAGAGAGAGTTAACACCCTATTTTCCTTCCTGCAATCAGTGGACACCCATATTTACCTTCTGAAGTATTCAGACAGTTTATAGCTAAAATATATGTTATCCTGTTTTGGGGTTTTCAAGCAATTTACAAAAACAGGTAGCTCTTCTTGATATTTTGAAGGAGCTTACTAAATAAATAACAGTCCCTTTTCCCTAGCACCTGAATTTGGAAGCAAATGACATAGGGGTCAAAAATACTGGCTTCATTACAGGGAAGCTGTGTGGACAATACAGCCCAGATTTTCAGACAAATGTTTTTGCTGCTGTTACTCCAACGCACTAAATTTATCCCCTTAAACTATAGGACCGTCTGCCCTCCTCAGCTTACCATTTGCCTGTGAACAAATAGCAAGTTAACCTTTCTGAAGACAATTAGGCCTCTAAAAGAAGGACCAGATTCAGGGCCACCAAACAGAATACAGTATAAATGGTATTTCCATGGAGTTGTGAAAACAGAACTCCTGTCCTGAGTAAAACATTCTCTTAACTTCCTTTGAGAAAGTGTGATGTTACTGTAATGGCATTCCTTCCATATAGAAACATCAGTACAGGGAAGGATTAGAGTTCTTCCTAAAGGTTTCATTTATTCTAGCAACATTTTTCCATTATCCCATTAGTGGGGAGATAGAAAAAAAACTTACTACTTACTCCTGAAATTAATTTGCTCTTCATTTTAACATCATTCAGTAAATTCAGGAAGAAAGATGATGTGCAAAGATACTTGTTAAAAAAGGATATACTAATATAACCCAGCAAATGTTAAGTGTCAAAATATGTGCCCAACATTGCAGTATACTAGCTTCCAAGAATACTATAGAATCAGACAGAACCCATATTTTCAAAAAGGTTATAATTCAGTAGTGTAGACAATAATAATAAATATGAAACAATAGTAAGTAACACAACACAGAACATTAGCTGTCATTGAGTATGAAAAACTAAATGCACCATAGGGATTGAGGACACCAGGACATATTGTGGAAAGTCATGGCCTGGGAAGCAAGAGACAAGCATCCTTGTTTTAATAAAATCTGAGAAATTCTCAGCAAATCTTACTTAATCTCTTTAGGCTTCAACTTCCTTTTCTATAAGATGACAGATTTGATTAGAACACAGTCTATATTAAAAGTTCATTTCTTTCCAAAATAATATTTGAAAATTTAAATTTCAATAAATAAAGTCCCACATATTTTGTTCTCCGTATCACATATTATAATGAAAAGAAAATGCAAATTGGTAGAAAGGTAAGAAAGAAATAGACAAATAAAGATGACTCATCAAGAAAACTAAAGAGGACATCCAATCATAAATATTTCAAAGATCCAAATAACTTTGCTGAAAGAACGGTGATGAAGAGTTGTGTATTTGGAGTCTCTGCACTTTAACTTATGAATGGAAATGCATCAATTACTCTGCAGAATGATGTGCAAAGCCCTTTCCTAGAGTGTAACTTCATATCAACTAGGCTGCAAGGTAGAATCTGATACACAGATTTTTTTTGGTCCGATCCTGGAATGCTAATGTTTTAACAGATCAAAGTGTTGTCTTTACTGTGTACCCCTATTAAGGAGTGATAGAAAAGACAGAAAGGGACTCTTCTCATGTTCTCTAATTTCTCTAGCACTGTTTTATAGCTTATGGAATGAGGAAATAAAAGTTTGGGTTTGTTCTACTGGTAAAGAAAAATGGGAAGTTTCTTGAAAAAAAAATTTAAAAAGCTTTTGTTTTAGGTGATCTTGAGAATCACTGAGAAGGGGCTATAATACCTGAACTTGCTAATACAGGTCAGGGGGAACCTACCATACCCTGACTGATTTGGGAAGACATGAATCCCTTACTGGTTATGCACACCACCCTGCCAGTATCTCTGAGACCAACCTCAAAATGAAGAAGGTGTATTTGAAATGTGAGCATTTGAGGGAACCAGGGGAAAAGCAGGCAGATGTTCTCTCCCTAAATGAACCCAATATCTTCCTTGTGTTTTTGTTGTAAATCTACTCCAAAATATTTTGTATTATTTTTGCAATAATTTTGCAATATTTTGGACTGCTTATGAGCTCCTGTTTGAAATCAAAAGGGCTAATATTTCTAATTTAATTTTCTGTAAGATGATAAGAAATAGTGAACCAACCAAGCAACCATGATTCGGATATTCTTAGCAAATGTGAAGAGAATCAGTTTTTCAAAATTCTTTTATGCTTTTAGAAACTATCAGTGGGACAGTTTGCTGTCAGTGGATTTCATCTTATAAGAAAAAAAGCTTCAGTTTCAATTTTCTGTTGGTATATATGTCTTAAGTTGGAGATAACAGATGATATCTTTTATATAGAGAAACATTTTAATGATCCTTTTGGTATGAAAGACAAGGAAGTCAGGGAAACTAACTTCCTCTGTCTAATTGCTTAATAAAAGCAGACATTTTGAGTTTTGAGCTTCGAGATGTTGCTGGACAATATGAAGAAGACATAATGAGTGCAAGTTGTGGAAGACAAAGACACAAAACTTAAAAAAGAAGCAAACACATAGCCTTAGAATAAGGGTAGAGAGTGGGAGGTTTTCTATGGTGGTGATAGCTCAATACCATTAAGGCACTGATATCTAGTGATAAATTAAAATTTTTTTCTTTTATGTACCTTTATGTACTCAGCTAGTGTTCCCTTACTCTGCCAAAGCCCGGAGTAAAAGTCATTTACACCAAAAAGAATTCCAATAGAGGTTCAAAAGAAGAAACAAGGGATGAGTACACGTACAGGTCCATGGGATAGGAAGAAAAGAAAGAGGCTATAAGAGTTGAGATGGCCAGCAGGGATCAAACCATTCAGAAATAACTGAAATTTAAGTCTGGACATAAAGAAGACAAAGAGAAATAGAACACCTGCTTCCAAGAACTTCATAAATAATTGGGACAGTGATACACTGCCCAGAGTACTTGGGATAAAGGAGAATTGAATTGTTCTAAAAAGGAAAAGAATCCAGAATTTGGCGGGCTTGGGGCCACTGCGTAATACTTTCTCTTTAGAGTCTATGGTATACAGAATCTCTCAGGCTGTCGTGCCCAGATCTCACTTTTGATATAGAGTTATTTGTTAAGCATAGAGAAGCAACAAAATGCAAATTGTTGTCAGGAGAATATACTTAAATAAGTACAATATATTCAAAATGACATCTTTACTTTGGTTAATGATTTTGCTCTTCTTGGAGTTACATAAATCATATCTTACTTCTAGGGAGTCACCAAACATTATTGCTAGTAGTTCAGAAATTGGGACTCGAATTTTATAGACTGAAATAACTGTGTCTCTTGTTCCTGTGTGTGTGCAGGTGAGTGTACGCGTGTAAATACCAGTGTGGGTGCATGCACTTTAGCAAAGAAGAACCTAATGGATGGAATGTCAACCTGAAGCCAGGGATTTTTAATATGACTAGATGAACCCATGTGTGGCTTATGCATTATTCATGGTTAATTCTGGGATTTCAGGGCTTGGCATGGCTGTCAGAAGAAAATGAAATACATAGATCAAAATGGCATTAACTTTTTTTTTTACACTGATATAGTTGATCCTTTTTCAATTTTTTAAAATTGTATTACTGAGCTATGTCTCTAAAATGAGATTTCCTCAAAAATAATATTCTTTGGGGACATTATTCCCTTTATGGACATATTTGATACTGGCATTCACAGACTGTGGTTTATACTCCCTATAGCTCAGTCATCTGCAATGGCTTTGTTTTCAGAAATGCCATGTAAATGGGATATAGAAACAATACAAAATCTGTCAGGTTGGATTTCTTTTGCCTAATACATTTAAGCTATCAGCATTGTAATATGCTTGCATATGTACTTTAATTTTAACTTACCTTTAAAAAATCTATTAACAGCTCTTTCATTTTCTTATTATTTTCAGACATAAATATGCAGCTAGATGATTCTCCTAATTGGCACTAATAAAGCAACAATGATTATTTCAGTCTTAATATATTCCTACATATTATAGCTATATGTAATATAGATATATTTATATATCATTTCCATGCTAATGAGTTAATTACACAAGTGTAGCCTATTTCAAATTTATGGAGTCAGTTGTGGAAAAAGTCTCCAACAGGGAAGTGGAAGTCATAGAAGAACTTGACCATTGACATGAATGAATGAAAAAGTGGTCACATGTTTTATATTTTTAAGGAAAACTGGACAGGGGTGCCTGGGTGGCTCGTTGGTTGGGCTTTCAGAGACTCATGGTTTTGGCTAACGCATGACCTCATGGGTTGTGAGATGGAACACTGTGTAGTGTGTAGGTGGCCCAGCACTCAGTGGAGAGTGTGCTTGAGATTCTCTGTCTCTGCCCCTCCCCCTGTTCATTCTCTCTTTCTTAAGAAAATAAATAAAAAATTAAAATCTAAAAAAACCACAAAAAACAAAAGGAAAATTGGATATAACTGACATTTTCTCTTTTTGTCCTAGATTTTAGGGTAGAAGTAAAAGGATGTATTGAAAAGAGCATGAATGCTGAAGTTTGGAGCTTTGGGTCCAAATATTAGCTCTCTATTTTACCACTTCCATTATTTTAGATAGTTTGTTAATCTTTTGGAGCCTTAATTTCCTTATCTGCGATATGCAGCTAATTCAATTTATACTATTCAATTTATACACTTGTGAGAATTATCAAAAATTATGAATAGAAAAGGGTCTAATACAACGAAGGCCCTTAGCAGTTGTTATTCTTTTTGTGATTTCTTGTCAGTGGTTTCTAAAGCTCAGCTCCATCCTAGTCTTGTCTTTAACTTGATTATTCAACAATTCCTCCTGTTGTATATCTTACTGAATATCTGCATACCCTACTAGATATTTACCTTGGGGTGCAGGGGATCAGGATGTTATTGTTTGTCTCTGAATATTTGGCCTTAGTACAGTGTCTGATATGTTGTACAATTAATAAAAAATAAATATTTACTTATTGAATACGTAAACTCAACAAATTTCTATTTTTTGCCTAAGCTAGTTGAGGTTTTCTTTATTTTTCAAATGAAGGAGTTCTTTCAAATGAAGGGGTAAAACGTAGACCTTAAATACTTAGAAGTGCTATATTTAAATGCTCAGTCATCAAATGCAGAGTTGCCTGACTTGCCTGAGGGAAACAGGGAGATAGGGGAGTTTCATCAAGCCAATCTGCTAAAAATTGGCAATCCTTGATAGTTCACAGTGAAGCTACTGTTTAAACTATTTGGAGCTTTCAGGAAAGATTCTAGGAAAATGTTAGGATATTGGAATATGTTGGCTACTCTTGTCCCCTGCAGTGCTTTGAGAAAGACACACTTTACTTCAAACTCTAAATATCCATCTTAAAGTGGATTGAGGAACACAGAGCAAAGATAAAGGTTTAATTAAAGGAATCTTTCTTCAGGCTATATATAAGCAAGAAAAGTTTCAGATAATCATTTGTCTCTTCTCATTTTATACTCTCTCTGTGGGCAATTTTATCTATATATTTGGTGTCAATTAACAGCTATATGCAAATAAATTCAGATGTTTAGCCCTGATTTGCTCTCTGAGCTCCAGATCTGTATCAGCTGTAGACTATTAACATCTTTTAACTTGAACTTTCAGTGGTACTGAAAGCTGAACTTGTCCAAAATTGAACTCATGATTCTTGTTTCTCACTTGGCTTTCACTTGTTCCTATTTCAAAAAAATTATGCCAATTTCCATTTCCACTCACTTGTATGCCACAAACAAGATCGAAACCTTTCTTTTTATCTCTCCTTCACTCTTGGTATTAATTTTTCTATTGCAAACATAACACATTATCAAACATTTTATTATCTCAGAGTTTGTAGGGAGGAAGTACGGCACAGCATGGCTAGACTCCCTCCTCAGGATCTCATTGAGCTAAAAGCAAGGTATCAGCCAGTTCTTTGGTCGTCACCTGGTTCTCAGGGTCCCCTTCTAGGCCCACAGACCTTCTGTATAGTTCTCTCCTTCTTCAAGCCAGCAATGGCACACAGCAAGTCCTTCATATACATTGACTCTCTTTGACTTTCTCTTCTGTCACATCTTCCTTTTTGTCTTTTCTTTTAAGAGCCCATGTGATTACATTGAGTAGTCCTGGATAATCTTGGATATTTTCACTATTTTAAGGTCATCTGAATAAAATTCTTAATTACATCTGCAAAGTTGCTTTTACCGTGTAAAGTATGTAACCCCTGGAGTAGCACCAAGGGGTAATTTTGCCTATAAGACTCTAACTTTCAACATGAGGCCTGATAATAGTTTATTCTAAGTATCTTTCAAATGTGTTTATTTCTGTTGAGCTCTACTACCAATACTCTATTTCAAGAGTTGCCATCATTTCTCACATGGACAAGGAAATTCCCTGCTAAATTGTTGGGTTGTCCCTAAACCCAGCCTTTTAATCTTTGTATTGGCATATCAGTGAAACTGACAGAGAAGAACCTCCTAAAATTTCTTCTTGCATTAAAGCAATGAGGAACTGATCAAAAAGGTCAAAATTAACCTCAAAATTATGGAAATTAACTAAAATCTTGAAGCATTCAAGAAGTGTTTATTCAAAAAAATTCCTGAATCTTGGGGTGCCTGAGTGGCTTAGTCAGTTAAGTATCTGCCTTCAGCTGAGGTCATGATCCCAGGCTCCTGGGATCAAGCTGTGCATCAGGCTCCTTGCTCATTGAAGAGTCTGCTTCTCCCTTTCCTTCTGCCTGCTGCCCCCTCTATTTGTACCCTCTCACTGTCTGTCAAATAAATACATACATATACACATACATAAAATGGCTGAATCTCAGTAAGAACAGTGATATTTGTGGTACCTTAGCTTGTCATTTCCCACCTTCTTCTCCCAAGCAATCTGGTAACTTTGAAAACCAACAGCCCATAATCAGTGAAAACCAGAAAACTGGCTGCAACTGGAAGACGAGACCAGGTTTATAACTCCTTCAAAATCTTATTCTCAGAGAATTATCATCATTTGATCTATCAGGTAGTTCTATGAAAAACCCACTTTCAGAATTGTTTTTATTGGCTCTGACATGGAGTTCAACAAGTGTGAAAAGCCTCTTCCACGGGGACATTGTTAATTTGCTAGAGACAAATGATTTATTTTCACAGCAAGCTGAGGAGGATAGATCACACGGCAAAAAGTAGGTTCACCAAAAGCTTAAAGCAAAACTTAGGGAAGAAGATGTCCATAGCAAAGGAAAATTTTTGCCATATTCCTGGGTACCTAGAAGGCCACATGCATGTGTAGAGTTGGCTGCATATCCAGGGCCATGCATATACTCAGGAGAGTAGGCCCAGGAACTCAATTTCTGCTGGCCTTAAGGGCCTGTGTAAGTAGAAAGTAAAGGCTAACATAGCATTGTCAGCTACCTGGCTTAGTATTCCAGATCTGCAAATTTTTGCCTTTTTTTTTTTTTTTTTTATCACAGTTGCAAAGTAGTAGCACATGTAGGTGGGAGATTATAGAGGAGATATTATTCGCAGGGGAATATTTTCTTCTCTCTTTGTATTTCTGATGGTCCCCAAATTACCATTCTCATCCTTTTAGAAATGTTCAGAAATGAACTGCTACTCTTGCTCTTATTTATTGCTTATTTTCTTTTTGTTGTGTTTTTGTTTTGTTTTTTTCAAATTTTATCATGTAAGTGTATTTAGAGACTATATTTACAACTTCCCTCTTTCTCAGAGCTTTAGGGAAAGACTCTTGGCTTATTTTCTCTTCTTTTTTTTTGGCATTTTAATTAAATATTTTATTAAACTTTTTATTTTGAGATAATTTTAGATTCACACACAAGTTGTAGGAAAAAATACAGAGATGCTGTGTATCTTTTACCTAGTTTACCCTAATGGTAACATCTTGCAAAACTCTAATACAATATTACAACCAGGATATTGATATTGAGATATGGTCACGTCAAGACACACAAAAATTCCATTAGGGCAAGGATCGGTCATGTTACCTTTCTATAGTGCACCCACTTCCCTCCCACTACTGCCCCCTTAACCCCTGGCAACCACTAATCTCTCCATTTCTTTTTTTTTTTTTTATTGTTACTTAAATTTTTTTTCCAGTGATCCAAGATTCATTCCCCATTCCCCACACCCAGTGCTCCACGCTTTAGGTGTCCCCAGTACCCACCACCAGGCTCTCCCATCCCTCCATCCCCCTCCCTCCAAGTCCCTCAGTTTGTTTCTGTGTCCAAAGTCTCTGTTATTTCTCTTCTTAACTGGTGGAACAGGTGCAAACATGGCCCAGACTCATGAATATCCCTGCCTGCAATCACATTTTCTCTTCACTACTCTTGCTTCTGCAGTGTGCTAAGTCAATTAGAGCAAGTGTGCTTCTACTAGAAATTTCCAGTTGTCCAGCTGTGCCATCTAGGAATGTTTGGACAAGGCCAACTTGGGGAAGAGTTAGTAAGTAGACCTTAGCTGTGTCTCTCCAATCCAGCTTCTTTGATAACAAACTCATATTTTGATCTTTATTCAATCTTAGAGAAGAAAGAGGCAAGATAAAAGGACACATTTAATATATAATATTTTTCAGTAAAAATGATGAGAAAAAATTTGGAAATGGGTGAATAAGGAAGAGAAAAAAAGTTTTTTTCATTGTTGTTCACTGTAAAAACAGAAGTATAATTTATTGCTTAAACATCATTTTTTCTGGGGTGCCTGGGTAACTTGGTCTTTGAGTGTCTGCCTTCCACTCAGGTCATGATCCCAGGGTCCCAGAATCGGCCCTGCATTGGGCTCCCTGCTCAGTGGGAAGGCTGCTTCTCCCTCTCTCACTTTTCCTGTTTGTGTTCCTTCTCTCGCTGTGTTTCTCTCTGGCAAATAAATAAATAAAATCTTTAAAATAAAATAAAATGGTCTTTAAAAAAAATCGCTTTTTCAGTCTTTCCCCAAATCCAGCAACAATAAGTACATCCTCATCATCATTAACAGTCACGCTGTTAAGTAATAGGTCAGATCACAACTTTGTGGTGTTAATTAAAGAAAGCTCTCATATGTTTTGTTAGGCAGAATAATCATCTGAGGAAAGATGCTCTAATCCCTAGATCCTATGAATATATTACTTTACATAACAAAAAGGATGCTGCAGACAAGATTAAGTCGAGAATATGAGGAGACTATCCCCAGTTATCCAGGTGGGCCCAGTGTAGTCACAGGGTCCTATCAGTGAAAGAGGGAGGCTGGAAGGTCAGAGTCAGAAGGAGATATGGTGGTGGAAGCATTATCAGAGTGATGCAATGCCATAGGCCAAGCAATGTGGCAGGCTTTACAAGCTGAAACACAGGAGGAACACAGCCCTGATGACATTTTCATTTTAGCCGGTGAGACCCATTTTTGGATTTCTGACCTCTAGAATTGTAAGATAATACATTTTAATTGCTTTTAGATGGTAAGCATGTGGTAATATTTTACAGCAGCAATTGCATATGAATACACTCCAAATTTTGCATCTGTATGTACTTATGGTCTTACTTTACTAAAAAATCAGAATGACTCAGAAAATTAGAGAACAAGGTATATATAAATATGTAAATCAGTAATAATTTATTGATAATGTACTGGAGACTGAATAGGCTCTGGAGTGACCTAAATCTACATTTGAAAATAATTTTCTTCACTTACTGGCCATGTGACCTCAGGAAAGTTACTTGAGCCACAGTTTCCTCACCTTGAACTAGGAAAAGTTCTAACTATAGGATGTTGACATTGGAAAGAATTAGAAATGATATCCATAAAGTGCATACAAAAGTAATGGGCACATAGTAAGTGCCCAGTTACCCTTAGCTTTTACTAGTTTAATGAATTTTATTTTCAAAAATTCTGGTCACATTTAAATATGAAAAGTTGGAGAATTATTGAATATTTAAATGTTGCTTCATTTCTATATTAGTAGTTCATTTATAAAGTCTAAGAAAAATAGCAGAAAACAGAAGATTACTCTATTTAAAAAATTTCCCTAGGAGATGAGCAGTTGCTGAAGCTGGAAGAAGAAAATATAACATAGAAGGCAAAGGAAGAAACAGTGTTGGGGAAAGAAGGACTAAAATGCTGACTGGTAAGACATTCTTGTTAATATAAAACAACTAGAATGGCCTGAATATGACTGGTTCTGATGAGCTAGAAAAATAAAAATGACCTGTGTGGTAAAGACAGGTATTTCAGAGAGCTGGCCAAAAATAGTTGGAACTTGGGGCGCCTGGGTGGCTCAGTTGGTTGAGTGACTGCCTTCAGCTCAGGTCATGATCCCGGAGACCCGGGATCGAGTCCCACATCAGGCTCCCTGCTCGGCGGGAGGCCTGCTTCTCCTTCTCTCACTCCCTCTGCTATGTTCCCTCTCTCGCTGTGTTTCTCTGTGTCAAATAAATAAAATCTTTAAAAAAAAAACAAAAAACAAAAAACAAAAATAGTTGGAACTTTAAATCAATCCATTTCCCCCCCCATGGTTTATCCTCAAGTTTAGGAAATTAAAAAAAAAATCACCAACATTATAGGGATGGTAACAAGGAAGTAGGGGCAAAACAATTGGAATAGTAATAGCGGTGGTCAAATCATTACATTATACGTCTGAGACCCTAAGGAAACAAAATACAAATTTTAATTATCTAGTGGGGCTGGAAAGAGCTTTTAAGTTTGACCATGGAAAGGATGAAGCAGGCAAAATGATGATATCATGGACTTTAGGTTCCTTGCAATTGCAAGGACAGATTGAGGGGATTAAGTAGGAACAGACAATATTTGATTGGTACTGTTAGAATATTCAAATGTACCTGAAAGACAAAAGGTCTGTAATTTCTTGACACATCCTAAGAAATTGTCTAGGAATCCATATAACAAGTTCTAAATAAATATTATTCTATTTTTTCACCTAATAGTCACTTTATGTCATTTGCTCTATAGTTGACTCCCATTAGGTACCTATATCATATGTGCCTACTACCCACTTCTAGAATTTACCTCCTTTCCTCTTCCATCTGCATGATTGCAACTATATTTGTTGTGCATCTGACCCTTTGGCCATAGTTGTTTTGGGGACAGACATTTGGCCTAAGCGGGGAAAATTGGTTTCTATATTTGTAAATATGGATTGCAAAATGCAGTCAGAGGGATACAGGATCATGTCACATTGACTCCATAAACAAAAGAAGCTGAAATAGAGGGAGAGGGAGAGACAGAAGAAGAAAGGGAGATATGACTGGAAGAAAAGAAAAATGAAGCATATTAGGAGTTGAAATTAAGTATAATAAAGACTTACTGAAAGGTCCCCATTCTGTGCTAAAATTTCCCCATTCTGTGCTAATTTCATCCCTTTCCTGAGACTCTGTAAAACACTTGGAAACCTTCCAGAAAACCCTAGTTTTTCTGTTACTTGCAACAGTGAATACCAACTTTAACTATTTCTTTTTTTCTTTTTTTTTTTTTAAAGATTTTATTTATTTGACAGAGAGAAACACAGCTAGAGAGGGAACACAAGCAGGGGGAGTGAGAGAGGGAGAAGCAGGCTTCCCGCCGAGCAGGAAGCCCGATGTGGGGCTTGATCCCGGGTCTCCGGGATCATGACCTGAGCCGAAGGCAGTGGCTTAACCACTGAGCCACCCAGGCGCCGCCGTAATTAACTATTTCATCTATTAGTTCCACAAACATCTATGGGACTCTCACATGTGTTAAGTATCTTGCTCTTGCTGGGGACACAGATACTTGCCTTCATAGATACATGCACTATGAAATGAAAATAAAGGCCTCTTTAAGGATGGTATGTGGAAGACATTAATTTATAGGCATCAGAGAGCATGGTCTATATTTGTGGCTAATCAGAAATTGAAGAAGAAGCAATACTCCCGTTTTCTTAGGTATTTTCCAATTAGTGGATGATTATTCTGACATTATGGTTTGGCATACAGGAGAAAAGGGCATATCTAATTTGCATTCCAGAGGCAACTATGAAGAGGACAATCAATCACTAATAACATGCTACTTTTCAAGGGATATTGAGCACCACTGAACAGCAGGTGCTAATTAAAAAAAGAGAAAAGGAGGGAGGGTTTCAACAGTCTATAGGAGTGATGGTTTGTGTAAAAAAAATAGTGCAGAACAAGACTAGAATATAGAGAGTTTTCTGTACTCGGTTTTAATGGACATGGATTTTAGCCTTTAAGCAGTGCAAAGTTGTAAAAGAATAACTATAAAGTAAAAATGTCTTAGGCAAGTTAGGTTTAGGTCAGGATTTCTTAGGCAATTCAAGCTTTAGCTTTTTGCTTAGAAGTTACATTTTTTCCTGGTCCCAGTAATGAAACCAATCACTTGTATTTACTCTTCTGTGTTTCTCAGTCATATTCTCTAGGGACTAATTTCAAAAAAGAAAGGAGAGCAGATAATGAAGGATCCAGCTGCTTAATCAATACAGTGGTGGCCTTCAAGGCATTGTCTTTGTTAAACCTTGAGGAAGCTAATACGCAGTCTCTGAAATAACTCTAATTAGATATGTAACTTCAAAGTGAGCTGTGTTATTTAACTTTATCAATTTTCAGCAGCTATTCCTTACTGTTTAACAATGGCTTAAAGTTTATAAGCTCTTTAAATAAAACCTAGAAGGGGAGGGATTTATACAACATTAGGAAGGAAAGAGAGGGCCTGACCAAATTAGATTTGTAAACTAAAAGAAAAATGAAAGAACAGCAATATGGGGCACCTGGGTGGCTCAGAGGATTGAGCCTCTGCTTTTGGCCCAGGTTTGATCTCAGGTTTTTAGGATCCAGTCCCGCATTGGGCTCTCTGCTCAGCGGGGAGCCTGCTTCCCTCTCGTTCTCTGCCTGCTTCTCTACCTATTTGTGATCTCTTTCTCTTTGTAAAATAAATAAATAAAATCTTAAAAAAAAAGAAAAGAAAGAACAGCAATATGGATGAACCAATAGCCAGAAATAGGTCAAGCGATGTAAATTTCAACAACACTGAAGAATAGTGGAAGTTTGGGTGATTCTCCAAATGTGTGAATTCTTGGTTTTAACTTAAGCTTCTAAACTATAAATATGAATTGGTCATTTTCTATCTTAAAAAGATTATGTTGGCTTATTAAAGACTTTCAGAAAGAGTTAAATTGCTCGTTTTAGGCATTTAAAAATTACTTAGTCATCTTTTTTTGAAAATTTGCTTGTAACTCCATGCACACCTTGTCAGCTGAATGCATTACCACTTCCCCTTAATTTCAACAAGTTATCTGTATTTTCTGAGGAAAAACATTTTGAGTCATAGAATTCATTTTGACTGTGTTCATGATGGTAGGAGCTCAGTCAATTCAACAAGACATCATCAAGCAGAGTATGTAGCATGCTGCTCTCAAGTGGGAGTTAAGATAGTAGAACCAGGGAACCCTTTCATGATCTTCCATCTATTGTCAACTGTAATATTTCTATAAATTGAATGTGAGAATCATTTTGAAAGCCATCTCTTAGTCTTCTGAGGTTATGGGTCACATTGGTTGTCAGGGCACCTGAAAGCTCCTCGCAACAGTAGCAACATCTGTGGCACTAACAGTGAACCAACTCTTATAGTTTAGGAATTTCTCAACATCTGAGATCCAAATGGGGATGTCAACTTAGAAATTGTTTTGGTGAGTCTAGAGCTCTCAGATGACATCTTGGCTGAAGTACAGATTTTGAAATCAGTAGGCTGTAGATAGCCTCTAAAACCTTGGGAATTGATAACATTCCTCAGGGAGCAATTAGGACTGAATTAGGCACAAAAGGTACCAGAACAATTCATGCACATTCTAATATTTGGAAATTGTATAGGATAAGAGTCAATGGTGAAGAATTTTATTTATTTTTATTTTTTAAGATTTATTTATTTATTTAATTTATGAGAAAGAGCGAGAGAGAAAGTGGAAGTTGAGGGAGGCAGAGGGAGAGGGAGAGAAACTCAAGCAGACTCCTTGATGAGCAGGGAACCAAACATGGGGCTTGATCTCATGATCCTGAGATCATTACCTGAGTCAAATTCAAGAGTTAGACACTCAACCGATTAAGCCACCCCAGCCCCCCATAATGAAGAATTTTAAAAGAGCTTTTGGGGTGCCTGGGTGGCTCAGTTGGTAAAGTGACTGCCTTTGGCTCAGGTCATGATCCTAGTGACCCAGGATTGAGCCCCACATCATGCTCCCTGCTTGTGGGAAGCCTGATTCTCCATCTCTCACTCTGCCTGCTTGTGTTCCCTCTCTAGCTGAGTTTCTTTCTGTCAAATAAATAAATAAAGTTAAAAAAAAAATAAAAGAGCTCTTAGTGAGGTTAGATAAATGTGCTATATTAGAGGATAGGATAGGGTATATTTAAAGAAAGAAGGAATGGTCACCTTTATCTAGTGTTACAGAGGTATAGAAAGTTAAGAAAATAAAATACCTACTGAAAATAGTAAAAGGAGGTCATTGTTCATTTCATCATAAGGAAAAGGACAAACTCTACCCAGATTGTAATCTATTGGACAATGAGTATGAAATGAAGAACTGTAGCCTGTATGATCAGATTAGAGGAGAAATATGGATGTAGACAAAGAGAGTTGAGAAATTTGTTTGCTTCTTTGTCTTGACTTGTTTTCAGATTGCATAAGTGTGATTGTAAATTTATGGAAATAATCTAGTAGAAAGGGAAATAAGGAAAGGTAAAGGTGAGGAAAGTAATTAAATGTTTAGTAGATAGGAAGGGAATAGAGATAAGAGAACAAGATCATGAATTTGAGATACTTCTGTTTTAACAGATGCAAATATATATTGACAGTGTTAGACTTTATGATTTCTGTGCTCCTAAAAACTAATGATGGTTAAAATTTCCCCCTACCCTTTTGTGTCTCAAAAGAGGGGTTTACTCCAGGAAACCACCCTTCTGCATATGACTTAATTACTAATAATGTTTCGCTTTTTTCCCTATAATAAGGCCAAAGACATTTTAAATTCCCATTCTTTCCTTTCAAAGGATTAGCTGAATTGCTGGTTACCCTGATCAGTTGAAAAAAACTTATTAATTTATATGATCAAATTTTCTTCTCTACTTCTTCCAGGTCCCTAATCTTTGTACCTTCAACCTGAGCTACCATACAATTTCTCCTTAATGGCTCCTCCCGAGGATCAGCTGACCATAAGAGAAGAGATTTTCTTTTTTTTTTTTTAAAGATTTTTATTTATTTATTTGAAGGGGGAGTGAGAGAGAAAGAAGCAGGCCTCCTGCTGAGGCCCAATTCTTGGACCCTGGGATCATGACCTGACCTGAAGGCAGGTGATTAATGACTGAGCCAACCAGGTACCCCCAAGCAGACATTTTATGATCAATTGTCTCATTATAATCATGTCACCCACTTGATCACACTCAGTTCTTTCTCACCTTGTCTCCGGTCTTTATGAAAGAAATTTGCTTTCTCTCTGATGTCCTAGAGACTTGCAGGTTTCATGGTCTGAGTGTTCTTCCTATTACAACAAGCCCCAATGCCTTTAGTTCAATAACCCTTTTGAATAAATTCACTCCTTACTTAATCAGATTTTATTTTATTTTTTTTGACAGTGCAAGAGATGAAGAAGGATACAAAAAGATTATAAACTTTGTATATGGACATAATTAAATTTCTGTCTGACAATTTTTATTTTCTTAAGGAAGTGAAGATCAATTAAACTTCAGAAGGCATGAGTAGATGTTGTTAGTATGAGAAGAGAGGATGCCATGTGAGAAACATACTTTTGAGAATGAAAACTGAGCTCACTAAAGAAATGCAGTAGGATTAACAGGGTAAATATGACTTGTCATTTATAACTTGTGATCATAAATTTAAACTTAAGTCAACCGGCTTGTTGGAATGATATTCCCTATTAATGTTTAGCTTCCTGGGTGCTAATAATAATGATAGAGAAAAAAGGAGGATTCAAGATCGAAAAAAACATATTACGGAGCTATTCACATTAAAGAGTTTATAGCACTACTCTCATGTAATAAGATGTTCTCTGCACTGGTCTTTGGACTATTTTTGTTTGTTTTGTTTTGTTTTAAGATTTTATTTATTTATTTGTCAGAGAGAGAGAGAGAGAGAGAGAGAGAGCGAGCACAAGCAGGGGGAGTTGGAGAGGGAAAAGCAGACTCCCTGCTGAGCAAGGAGTCCAATGTGGGACTCAATCCCAGGACCCTGGGATCATGACCTGAGCTGAAGGCAGATGCTTAACTGACTGAGCCACCCAGGCATCCCTGTTCAGACTGTTTTATATAACTATGTATACATATAAAGTATAAATATGTATATATTTCTCCAAATAGTTTCTTCTTATCTAGTAATGACATATAAGTGAGCTGTATACATTTTTTCACTCTGTTTACAAGAATCCTCATTAATAAAATGTTTCAAAAATCTTACTGATCCCAAAATTTATTATTTGTCTCCTGTTTCTTTGGCAATTACCAGGGAGTAGCTTTATGTTGCCTCAAAGCTAAGTTTAAAGAAAGAATGCTTTATTTTGGTTTCCTTTCAAGATATATCTTTCTTTTACATTTTGCTAGTCCTCTAGTCATAATTAGCAGTAATGAAAAAAAGAAAAATTCAAACTAATCTTTTCAAATCTTTTTTGCTTTTGAAAAGGGCTGGAAGTTTCGTTAGCATGGTTATATCAAGACTTAGAATTATAGTTGACTATTGGGGCCTTATTTACTTAAAAGTAACTGTATTCTAAGCATAATGATTTACAGACAATTTTTTAGGATAAGATAAAAACTCAGTTTGGAGATGAAAACTATTCAGCTTTCATTTAGGAATATAGGTGGTTACCAACTTAGCCAATATAGGTGGTTACCAACTTAAACAAATAGCCAATTCAGAATGGTATAAGATCAAGAAAAAAATACAATCTGAACAATGCAAATGGAAATGTGTGTTAGATGTCCCTATTACTTTAAAATTATGTGTAATTAATGTAATTGTAAGAATCTAAAGAAATCCATGGACGGTTGCTCACTAAGAAATAAAACAATTACTCCTATTTGATATTTATAAATAAACCCCAATAAGATATAATTTATATTACTTTTAGCTATTTTTATTATTTTTTAAGGTTTTACTTATTTATTTGACAGAGAGGAACACAGCAAGAGAGAACAATAAACAAAAAGTTGTGGTTGATCTGGATAGAATATCTGTACTGGTCACTTTACTTTCCATTTTCAATATGTTTTATTGTTATATATATATATTTTAAAGATTTTATTTATTTGACAGAGAGAAACACAGCCAGAGAGGGAACACAAGCAAGGGGAGTGAGAGAGGGAGAAGCAGGCTTCCCGCCGAGCAGTGAGGCTGATGTGGGACTCGAATTCGGGTCTCCCGGGATCATGACCTGAGCCTAAGGCAGTCGCTTAACCAACTGAGCCACCCAGGTGCCCCTGTTTGTTATATTTTTAAAAAGCCCTGAGGACAATTATTTATTAATTCCTTGATCTTGATACTTTTTCTTAAATATTTTGTTTATTTATTTGACAGAGAGAGAGATCATAAATAGGCAGAGAGGCAGACAGAGAGAGAGAGAGGGGGGGAAGCAAGCTTCCCGGTGAGCAGAGAGCCTGATGTGGGACTTGATCCTAGGATCCTGGGATCATGACCTGAGCCAAAGGCAGAGACCCAACTGTCTGAGCCATTCAGGCACCCGATTTTGATACTTTTAAAAAAATACTTTGTTTTTAAGTAATTTCCACACCCGATGTGGGATTTGAATTTCACAACCCTGAGATCAGGAGTCCCACACTCTCCTGACTGAGCCAGTCAGGCTCACAAATCTTGATATTTTTTTTTATTTTTAAAGATTTTATTTATTTATTTGACACAGAGAAACACAACTAAAAAGGGAACATAAGTAGAGAGAGTGAGAGAGGGATAAGCAGGCTTCTCGCTGAGCAGGGAACCCGATGTGGGGCTCAATCCCGGGACTCTGGGGTCATGATCTGAGCTGAGGGCAGATGCTTGAGGACTGAGACACCCAGGTGCCCCTCGATACTTTTTGATATAGAAATATCATGTCAATTTTCTTTCTAGTTATAATTAGTCATATTTTTTTCTAGTTATAATCAGAAATACTGAAAACTAAGATGAGGAGTCAGCTTTAGTCCTTAGAAAGTCTTGTAAGTACTTAATGAAAAAAATGGCAGTTTTATTACTTAAAAATAAATTACTTTAGGGGCACCTGGGTGGCTCAGTCAGTAAAGTGTCTGACTCTTGATTTTGGTATGATCTCAGGGTCTTGGGATTGAGCCACTCAATCCAGGCTCCCCACTCAATGGGGATTCTGTTTGAGATTCTCCCCCTTCCCCTGTGCACATACACACAGTATGTCTCTCAAATAAATAAATACATCTTAAAAAATAAATAAATTACTTAAAATTACCAAAAAGAAAATCTGAAAAACAATGTGTTCCCATTTACCTGTCAAGATGTCAAATTTGCCATACATGTATCTTTTAATTTTTTACAGTTTTATTAAAGTATAGTTGATACACAAAAAAATGTATCATGATGAATTTGGGCATATACATACACTCATGATACCACCATCACAATCAACATGACTATCATTTCCGAAAATTTCCGTGTGTTATGTGTGTGTGTATGTATGTGTGTGTTCATGTGTGTGTGCATGTGTGTGTTTGTGGTAAAAACACTAAACATGAGATCTATGTTTGTAACATATTTTAATGTGTACAATCTGCTACTTTTAACTATAGGCACTGTGTCATACAGCAGATCTTTAGAACTTATTCATCTTGTGTAACTGAAACTATATACCCATTGAGTAAGACCCTATTTCCCCCTCCCTGCTGTTGCAGGCAATCACCATTCCATTCTTTGATCTGTGATTTTGACTACTTTAGATACCACATATAAGTGGAATCATGCAGTACTTAGGTTTCGTGACTAACTTATTTCACTTAGCATAATGTCTTCTAGGTTCATTCATGTTGTTGCAAATGGCAGGATTTTCTTTTTCTTTTTTTTTTCAAAGATTTTATTTATTTACTTTAGAGAGAGAGAAAGAGAGGGAGAAAACAGGAAGGGGGAGGGGCAGGTGCAGAGGGAGAAGCAGACTCCCTGCTGAGCAAGGAGCCCTACTTGGGACTCGATCCCAGGGTCCTGGGATCATGACCTGAGCTGAAGGCAGATGCTTAACGTACTCAGCCACCCAGGCACCCCTGGATTTTCTTCTTTTTTAAGGCTAAATAATATTATCTGTATATATTTTCTTTATCCATTTACTGCACATGAACATTTAGATTGGTTCCATATCTTAACTATTGTGAATAAGGTGACAATGAACATGCAGATCAAAACCACAATGAGATATGATCTCATACCTGTTAGGATGGTTATTACAAAAAAAAAAAAAAAGAAAGAAAGAAAACAAGTATCACTAACTCAAAAAGATAGCAACACCTCAACATTCATAGATAAATTCTGTGAATTCTCATTAAGAGGATACGATTTTTTTATTATTTTTTCTTTCTTTTCTTTTTATTGTACCTTTATGAGAAGATGGATGTTAGCTGAACCTAACATTGCCAGTGGTCATTAATCATAATACATGGTAATAATTTCATAATATACATAAATCAAACTATCCTGCTCTACACCTTAAACCTATGTAGTGATGTGTGTCAATTATTTCTCAATAAAACTAAAGAAAAAAATTAAAATAAATGGCCTCATTAGTATCATTAGTATCAGCTCAATATATCTCTTCAGAATGAATCTTTGTCTCATTGTCATCCCTTTTTATCTGTAGATAAGTGGTTTTGATCAAAGCCTTTCCAATATCCTTGGGTTGGAAAGTTGCCTCTGTACTAGTATCTGGGGCTCATAATTTGCCGACCCTTTCAGAGAAATAGATGGTCTCTTTCTATTAATTTTCTAAGTACCAGGACAGGTGCTGACACTGGTTCCTCCATTATTAGCCTTTCCATTGTAGCACAGCATGATTTCTGATGAGGGCTTTTTAAATACATGTCCACTAATGTTCTCAGCATGAAACTGGGAATATATATTTTCTCCTTGTCTGTGTTAGCCTCAATGATTCCCAAACTTTCTCCAGACAGCTTTTTAAGTGTTATTTTATGGCAAAATAGAGATAAGAGGTTCGAAAATGTAGGTCACCTGTCAATCAATCACCTTACAACACAGCTAATTTCTTTGGTTATAGATTTGGTGTCCATTTCAGGCAGGAGTGGCAAAATTTGAACAGGTTTCAAGGTTATACAGTGCATTTGAAATGGATACTTTATATTTTTTGTTTAGCCAACCAAATTTTTCCATGTTAAAAATGTGAGCTATGAGACACAAAGCTTGAAGGAGTCTAGGATTTGGGCCATAAGTTTGTCTGGAACTGGGTCCAATATCAGCACTGAGGCAAGCCATAGCCACATGACAATCAAAATTATAGGAAACCAGAAAAGAGCTCTTTCAAAAAAAATCCTAGCCTACAAATTTTAAAATAGAACAGTTGGACAGAAAAAAAATATGTTATGACCTATGAGAAAAAGAGACAGAGTAGAAGAGAAATTTGCACACTGATTTTTGCAATTCCTGGGACACACTTGGTTGCATTTTTTATGATAGATTTCCTGAAATTTCCTGTATCCTGATAACCAGAACTCCCCCTCACCTAGAACCTCTTTCAGTCTTCTGTTCATTAAAACCAAATGATCTCTGCCTTTGAAATGGGTCTCCCTATCTTTCCCCCTCAAATTATCTAAGCTAAGGTTCTGAGTACCTGAATTTAGTATTTCTCTGTCTATTATACTGTTGCCTCCATCCTTAGATATTAGAGTCAGAGAATGTTAGCATAGGACAGAACCTTTCTTTCACTTACTTCACTCCTCATTTTGCAACAGTGGAAATAGGCCCCTAGGACTGACATGATACAATATCAATGACAAATGACAATGACATAGGTAGAACATTTCAATCCTAGAATTGTTTACTCTACCAACCATATGATTATCTCATTTTTTTCTTTGACTTCTTTCTGAAAAGCTAGTGTGTAGTACAGTCCCTTCCTCATAGTCCTTTGACCATCAGCAGCCCCTGAGCCTGTGGATCTCACATCCACTGTGTGTGATGCTCCTTTGTCTGAGAGGTGAGTTGGAATCTCCCTGGGAGCTGCCATCCTATTTGGGATGCTGCTAGCTATCGCTTCTGAGCTGATGCTTTGCTGGAGACTGTGCTGTTCTTAAAGTATTCCCTTTGTTGTCTTATTATGTTAGCTCCATGTATGCCTGCCTGCTCACCACACAGCTCAGCTTCTGTTTGATATGTGCTATTGTCATTTCTGTCCATCACACAACCAGACTAGGGAGAATGAAGCATATCAGTTGAACTGATCTTATTATTTATGTTCCTACATGATCAGTGTGGATGGCTAAACTTTGTTACATAAGATCTTTTGTAGAGATTTGGATTTAGTAAATAGTTAGCAAAGTGCCCAAATATCTTTATCCTAGCATCACCTATATTTGGAAAGAAATATAGCACCAGTGGGAAACAGCTTCTCAGTTGTAATGAATATTCAGAGACCAGAGCATCCTGCTGTCAATGCCCCTCCAACCCATCTCACTCTGATGGAATGAGGCTGTATTGGAACAGATAACAGATGGATAAAGAGCCAAAGTTTGGCTTACATGGGTCTGCATGTTCTGTATACCCATGCGTTGGCCTTTTCTAATGTCTCTCAAGGTATAATTGTGCCACCCTCGCAATGAGCATTTGCCTCAGTTTGTGAAGGGACATTGTAGTGAAGAAGGTTGAACACAAACCACTGAAACAGCCCTGCACCTATGCCCCCGAGCACTTTAAGGAGCTAAAGGATGTAGGAGGAGTACTCCCCATCCTGTCCTTCAGTTAAGTCATTGATATGGCCCCTAAAAAAATCTCCAGATGAATCCTGAAGGATGAATGCAGGCTAGCACGGATTCCACTGAATAGCAGCCTGATTGCGTCTGCTCTCTCAGACAGGGTGCTGCTCTAGACTAGATTAATCTGGCCTCAGCTCCTGTTATGTTGATTTGGCAAATATGTTATTTTGTACTCAAATCAGATAAAACAGATCAGAAACAATTTGCATGCACATGAAATGTACAAAATTAGGCATTTATAGTTTTTCTGCAGGGTTCTGTTAACTTACTTCCCCTCTGTGAGAATATAGTCCTAAGATATCTGGACCACCTTGTCATCCCACAGAACATCACATTGATTTACTACATGGATAACTCTATGATGAGTAAGCTGATGAACAAGAAGTGGCTAGCAAACTGAGAGCCTTGATAAGTATGTACATTCCAGAGAATGAGAGATAAGCCAACCCTGCAAAGGTTCAGGGAGTAGCCCAACACATCAGTATCACTAGCAGTCCAGTGCCCAGGGACTGCAAAGACATATTCTCTAATTTAGAGGAAAAATTATTGCATTTTGTGTCTCCCACCACAAAGAAGGAAGCACAATGCCTGGTAGAACTCTTTGGGTTTAAGAGATAGCATATCCCATACCTGGGTGACATGGAAAGTTGCCACCTTTGAGTGGGTATCGGAACGTAAAGACTCTGCACAGATGTAGGCTTAAATTAAGGCAATCTTCCTACTTAAGCCATGTGAATGCCATATAGCACTCTCCAGTGGAACACTCAACACAGCTATATGGGCTTCTGGAGCAAGGCTGTTCCAGACACAGTGGAGAATTACATACCTTTGAGAAACAATCTTGGCATGATACTGGACTTTGGTAGAGATAAAATGCCTGGGAATGGATATTGTGCCTCTGCAACTTTGCCAAACTCACCAAGTCACAAAGACAGGTGAATCCACAAGCTCCATAATGACTAGCTAGGAAGATAAAAGCCTACCTCTAGTTTACAAGTGGGTTGAATTGATATGTGATGAAAGCTGGAAATGACAGCTTCACTCAGAAAAGTCCTTGAAAACAAGGGTGAGTGGAAAACAAAATACTCAGAATGGATAGAACTTCAGGTGATCCACCTGGCCATCAACTTTGTATACACAGTGTTTGGGATGTACAGTGCTCCAGGTAATGTTAAATGTCTTACTTATAGGGGCTCAAAAGGAAAAAGACTAGAAAAGTTTAGACAAGAGGGTTTGATGTACAGGCAAGGGGATGGAGATATGGGAATAAAGGTGAAAAGTGGAAATGACTTTGTTTCACAAAGCAATGCTCACAGGAGAGTATCAAGTAGTAAGATTTGGTCAGTCAGTTTCAGCCAGTCTGTGTGATTGGTCACATCAGCATGGGTACAATGAGCATGTAATTCAATTAATTCAGTGGACACAGTAGAAGTGATGAAGGCTAAGCATGGGTCCAACTGCACAAGATTCCACTTAGCAAGGCTCACTTAGCTGCTGATGCAAATGAATGTCCAAACTGGCAGCAAGAGAGACCAATGTTTGCATCCTAGGTGGAACTATTTATCAAGGAGGCCATTTGGTGGTGAGTTGAATAAATTAGCTTGGTTCCTTTCAACCTGGGAAGAACAAAGACTTGATTTAATAAGAATAAATACATATCATGAGGGAAATTTTTCATTCCTGTTCATAGGACCTCACTATCCAAAATTGGATGTAGTGTTTAATTCTCTGGTATGGGATCCCACATAGCACTGGTCAAATCAGAAGACCTCCTTTATAGCAAAGGAAGTGTGGGAATAGGTTCATGGTCCAATGGTTATATCACTAACTGAAGCTGTTTGCCTGAAAGAGCATTAGAAAGTACAGTCAACTAGCCTAAAACACTATTCTATGAGGAGCAGGCTTCAACCTCCAAGATGCAGTGTATACATTGCATCAAAACTTTATACAGTGTCATATAGGAAGAATAGTTACATCTGAGAACCAAGGATTAGAGACAGGAGAAGCCCAACTAGTTGTCATTCTTCAAGAACCACTGGGGTTTTTATGTCTCCCATCCCCACAACTCTAGGCTCTACCTGGCTGGAAGTCCTAATCCCCAAAGGGTGCAAAGTCTTGCCAAGGGAAAACATTGAGAATCTTATTGAGCTACAAGCTATGATTGAAACCTGGGCACTCAGGCTCTTTGTGCCCAGAGACTTCAGGAAAGGAGGAATCATAATCTTTACAGGAAAAACTGGCAATAATCACCAAAAGGTGGTATGGTTTCTGTCACACAGTGGGATCAGAGAGGAATATGTGTGATAGCTGGTGATCCACTTGGGTGTCTACAGCTACTCACTGGTCCAATTGTAATGATAAATTAAAAAGGTCTGCAACTATAATGTGAAAAAGTTATAATCAAGGGTTCAGGGTCTTCAGGGATTGTCCAGATCATACCACCAAGCCAACCATAAAGACTATCAGTGGTAGTCTGAGGATGAGAAGAATCCATAATGGACAGCTGAGGAAGGAGATGATGGGTCTCAGATGGGGTCCAAGACCAACTGCAATAGTATGCTATAGTTCATACTACTTACCTCCCTCTTCAGCGCTTCCCTTAAAAATAGAGCCCCCACTGGAATCCTGGACTAATTTCTCTCTCAAACATCTCTGAGAAAGCCAAAACCATCAGTTCAAGGGACAGACTGATGTGAACACGAAGATGTATCCAGAACCCAGAGCCCACTTAAAAGAAAGACTTACTGCTCTAACACATGGGTGTGTTAGCCCTTCTCAGTTTGCCTCAGCTTCAGAGGGCTGTGTTATCCAAGAACGAACAAGATCTTCCTGGGGTGGTCCACCCCTAGTGACTGATTATGAAGGAATTATAAAGCCTGGCCATTTCCTTTACTGTAAGATACCAGTTCATTAAAAGTAATGCATACTTCAGAATCCTCTATGGGGTTAGCTGAGGCTTTGTTGTATTTGCACCATTTGACTTTCTCTGCCCAGTGCTGTTTTCTCCATATCCACCATAACCATAGAAGTCTTATAATAAGGTTTCCATTTCTAATATTTATTTTTCACATTTCTCATGATAATCTAGTAAAACTTCCCTTTTAAAATAGTCATCTTGGTGGCGCCTGGGTGGCTCAGTTGGTTAAGCGACTGCCTTCGGCTCAGGTCATGATCCCGGAGACCCGGGATCGAGTCCCACATCGGGCTCCCCGCTCGGCGGGAAGCCTACTTCTCCCTCTCTCACTTCCCCTGCCTGTGTTCCCTCTGGCTGTGTTTCTCTCTGTCAAATAAATAAATAAAATATTTTTAAAAAAATAAATAAAATAGTCATCTTACATGCAAAAGCCTGAAATTGTCACTTAATGAAAGCCAGCTATCAGAATTTGAGTTTGTCTTTCTTAGGACAGAATTTAAGATTTAATCTGTGGCCTAACTAAAACACAAAAAATAAAACAAAGCTCTGTTTATGGAAGAAATTTGACCATGTCAGATGATGGGTAAATTCCATTGTTTTTCCTCTTGTATTCAAGTTATTTTAAAAATTAGTCAATCAATAAATACAATTTGCCTCTGGTAGGGATTTTGATTCCCCAAGGAAATATATTTCACTTGTAGTAAATTCAAAAAATTACTCAAAAGTGGCTAGGGTGTGATTACTGTTCTGGGAAATAATAATTCCTGGTTATTTGCAATCTATTGTATTTTTGTGTGGCAATATTGAATGTACTACTATTCCATACCTCCTAGAGTTTTTATGAGAGACAAATTTAAGATAACTAGATGGCCATTTCAGGTTAGCTTTTGATTCTGTTTTATTTTATTTAAATTGATCCTGTAATGACAATAACATTTCTCAAACGGTTGCAGTTAAGTCTTTACATATATTTATTTTTCTTCTTTCTACAGTCATGATAAAATTTATATATAAATTGTTTCCATAGATTCTAAATTGATTAATGATTCATTTATTTTGCTTTAATAGTATTTACTAGGTTTCCATTAGATGTGAGACCCTTAGCCCGGTGTTAGAATGTAGTTAATTAAATAAGATATGATAATTCCTTTAAGGAAGTTATTCCCCAAGCAAACACAGTGTGAATGGTTTCTCAAATGAGTTTTATTCTTATGCCATCATTGTCTTAAATTCAGTTTGTTAGTATTATGGACTGAATTGACTGAATTGTGCCTCTCCAAAACGCATATGTTGAAGTTTTATTTATTTATATTTTAAGATTTCATTTATTTATTTGACAGAGAGAGAGAACAGGACAGCACAAGCAAAGGAAGTGGTAGAGGGAGAAGGAGAAAAAGCCTCCTGGCTGAGCAGGGAGCCTGATGTAGGGCTCAATTCCAGAACCCTTGGGATCATGACCTAAGCTGAAGGCAGATGCTTAACCAACTGAGCCACCCTGGTGCCCTCATGTTGACGTTTTAATTCCCAATGTGACTATGTTTGGACACAAGGCATTTAAAGAGCAGTTAATGTTACATGAGTTCATAAGGCTTGGACCCTAATCCAATGGGACTAGTATCCCTAGAAGAGCAAGAAACACCAGTAATTCATGCACACAGAGAAAAAGGCCATTTGAGGACACAGAGAGAAGGTTGACCATCTACAAGCTAAGGAAAGAGGCCTCAGGAGAAACTAAATCTGCCAGTACCTTGATCTTGGTCTTTCAGTCTCCAGAACAATGAGAAAAATTAATTTATGTTGTCTAAATCACCCAATTTGTGGTATTTTGTTAGGAAAGCCTTAGCCCATTAATACAGTCAGATATTCCCATTTTGCAAATTGACTGAGAATTTACTCTGGTAAAGTGTGATGACATGTGGTCACTTTACCACTACAAATATCCTTGTTTTAAAGCATTGAAAATAAAATCCAGTCCCTCCCCCACAAAATATTTTACTCAAATATTCTTTTACTCTATCACTTCTTTCCTCAGGGCAGGTGGCAGGACTATAGGGAGGGAAAGAGGTATGTTCTTTCCTCTCCTCCTTGCTTATATGAGCTTCTTCCCCTCCTCATCTGCTTAGCTCTGATTCTTCTGATCCTTCTTGGGTTGGGGCCAGAAAAGGGGAGATGAAAGAAGGACAAATGTTGCATGGCCCTTTCTATGACAACCCATAGTTGAGGCCCTCTTTCCTGGTGCTATGAGGAGTAACACTGCTGGGGTCTTCAGAGAAACTCAGAACCTGCCCTGGGAACCTCCCACCTCCTTTATCATGGACACTGATAATGTGGTTTCAGCCTGACTTCTGTTAACTTACCTCATGCCTCTCCAAGCAGGCATTCCTCTTGGACAGGACTCTTTCAGCAGCACCTGGTCCTTGCCATTCTGTGTAGTATCACTTAACTCAGGAAAACTCATATACCCTAGACCCCCCCCC